>VZSF01000024.1:0-43641 GCA_013398295.1 Chionis minor | reverse complement strand
GGCCGGCCCCTCGCCTCCCTGCGCGGGCACCCCCGCCCCTGGCCCCCCGTCACTACACGTTTGTTTTCGTTCTTGTTCCTCTTTCCATCTTTTAATCCCGACCCACTGGCTCAATAGCAATTTTACAGCTCAACTCCCCAGAAAGTGTCGGTGAAGTTCTCTTAGGCGGCTGCGGGGCTTTCCTGGGGTGGTGGCGGTGCGGTAAGGGGGGGACGCTGGGACTGACTTCTTGTCCGGCCCCATCGCTAGTACCGAGAGGGCTTTAAAGCCTGAGTTTGTGCCTCGGACCCTTACAGGGGCGGCTGGCAGCAGGGGATTGCCCCGGGCGGTTAGGGACGAGCCGGTGGGAAGGGTGCGCACCCCCTCTCGGGTGCTCCGTCGGAAACACTCAGTTCCAGGGCCAGGGGAGGACAGAGATTTACCGCTGGAGAGTCGCCGGATCTGCCTGTTCCGAGCGCATTTGGCAATGTTACAGCAGCTCTCAGGGGGAGGGAGGGCTGAGGAAGAAGAGGGTGTTCCCCGCGTTTATCAGACGAGGCGAACGATGTCCCCGGTGGGTTATAACGGAGCGGTGTCAACCTGCAGGGCACACGCCGGGCTGAGCAGCGGGCAGCCCGGCCTGGGCGTCCTGCCCCGTCCCCGCCGCACTGCTCGCCTCCCGGAGCCCGTGCTCCGTCCTTCCGCTTCGTGTTTGCGATTAAATTTACTTTTTTTTCCCCTACCGCTTCTGACCCCTGAAGTACCATTGCAGAGTCCGCCAAAATTAGCACACGCAAACTGTTTTCTCTGATTTTTTTTTTTCATCTGTCTGTCCGCCTGTCATTCATGTGTCTACCTGTCCCTCCTAATGAGTTTGCACAGCTATTTTTCGCGTACAAGATCTCATAAAGTCAGATCAGTAGAGGAAAGGAAGGAAAAAAAAAAAGATCTTGCTTCATGTATAGCGTATTTTAGACGCTTTAACCCGCAGTGTTCAGTTCTCGGGAATTTGAAGGCGTTCCTCCCTCGATGCTCCCACAATAACGGATTTTATTTTTTTTTTCCCCTTTCTTGGAAACAATAGAGTTTGGCTATTTGGGAGGATAGGCTGGGATTTTTTTGTTTGTTTGTTTGGTTGGTTTGGTTTTGGTTTTGTTTCCTCCTGCGTTGTATTTTTCTTCATTAAAACAGAGGTTGCAGCCGGCAGAGCCGAGCCTGGCCGGGGCGCCCCGGGGGTGGGCACGGCGGAGCAGCTGGACCGGCTTCGCCCACTCGCCGCACGGGATCGCCACGGGCCCGCGGGTTTTCCTCCCCTCGTTACCCCGTGCTTTTTGAGCCAAATCGGGCTGCCGGTCTCTGGAGCCTGGAAAGGGAGCGAGTGGATGAGCCGGGGACAGATCCCCGTCAAATCGGTGGGCTCCCGCTCCGCCAGCTTCTGCCGGGGCAGGATGCGGCGAGGAAGCTTTGCGCGCCTGCCGGAGGGCTCAGCTCTTTCTCTTTTTTTTTTTTTTCCTTTGTTTCAAAAGACAGTGAAATATTTGACAAATTAAAATTGTTGTCGGGGAGGAGGAGCAGGCCCACCCCAGCTGCCTGACCAGGGTGCGGGCCAAGCGGCGCAGCCCTCCAGAGGGACAGAGAGGCGTGAGGTGGCAGGTGTTGCATCCTGTCTCCTCCTTCGCCCCTCTCAGCAGTACGATTTTAGTTCTATACCCTATTAAAATCGAGGGCAGGTCTGATTTCAGTAGTGGCAGCTAAGAACCATATATTTGCATTATGAGTTGATGAGTTTCAGGGTTTTTTTCCTCGCTTCTTTCCCCTTCCTCCTTTCTTTCCCTCCACCTCCCCCCGACCCCTCGCCCCCGCTTCTGCCACCTTTGCTTTATTGACTAGTGCAGTGTGGACATTTTTACTTCATCTAACAGACTTCGGAGATCATTTTTGCCTAACTAAACCATTTTATGAACTGCGATGCTTTTTAAATACCTCTGTAACTTGGCTCCTTTCCCCTGCAGTGCACTTTCAATTGTGTTTGAGTAGGCTTTATATTGGTCCTGGAACTCATGTCAGATTTTCTCTGGTGCTTTTCTAAGGTGGGGTCTGATTTCTCTCTTTCTCTCTTTCTCTCCTTTTTTTGCTTTTGTTTTGTTTGTTTGTTTACTTTCCAGGTATTAGTTAATATTGGCAACCATTTTGATCTTGCTTCCAGTATATTTGTAGCACCAAGAAAAGGGATATATAGTTTCAGTTTCCACGTGGTCAAGGTCTATAACAGACAAACCATCCAGGTGGGTTGTGATTTAAAAAAGATGCTGTCTTTCCTTTTTTTTTTTTTTTCCCCAAATGCTCATTTCTAGACACTAAGGTGCATTTACAAAACCAGCAAGTGAAGAACGAGACTATAGGGTATTGTAGGTAAAGGGGTCTGTATGCATGACAGAAATCGCATATCGCCTTAGCTTAATTCAACCCTGTTTCTAACCTGCACAAAATTTTAGTGACATGCACAGGGCAAAAAAGTCATTGAGAGTATTGAGAAAACTCAGATTCTCTCTCTTTGCACTTTTTAGGTAAGTTTAATGCAAAACGGCTACCCAGTGATTTCAGCTTTTGCAGGGGATCAGGACGTCACCAGAGAAGCAGCCAGCAATGGGGTCTTACTCCACATGGAAAGAGAAGACAAAGTGCATCTCAAACTGGAAAGGGGTAACCTCATGGGAGGGTGGAAATATTCAACCTTTTCCGGCTTCTTAGTCTTTCCACTATAAAAGAAGGCCAAATAGGAGACAGATCCATGAGCCGGAGCAAGGATTCAATCGTTAATGACACCCTGAACTTGGCTGCACATGACAATATTTCCAGTCACCCCGTCAGACTGTCTCGGTAGAAGAATGATAACCTTCTAAACTCCAACATTTGCTATGAATATTGACAATTCCTCGGGAACCTGCGCCTCTAATTAGTTTTAGACGACAGTGATCTTTAGGAGAAATGAAATTATCGACCTGAGCAATTTGTACCTGTGATTGTAAAGTCAATTTCGGATTTTATTGTTGGGATCATTGACTTTCTTATTCTTTCTTATTTTTTTCCTCTCTTTCATTTTTTCCTCTTTTTCTTTCTCTTGTTGTTGTCCCAATGAGACAAATAACTTGGACCACACAATCGCTTTGTCAAAGGCTCGCTCCCAGAGCCAGAAGAATGAAGTCTTCAGCCCAATGAGGTGTTCTTTCCATGCTTTATTTCTTTGTGTTGTATAGCCTTAAGGAAAAAAGAAAAAAAAAAAAAAAAGAAAAAAAAAAAAAAAAAAAGAAAAAAAAAATGGCTTCAGTTTCAGTCCTGTATTTTTCTGGGGGAGGGGGATTCTGGACATTACTGTGTCAAGAAGTGCTTTATCCAGTGAAGCAAAATTTGCACGATTGGAACCTTATTTGTTTTGTGTTGTTCGTGTTTTTCATCTACTTTTTCTTTTTCCTGATTTTTGTTTGTGTGTGCTAAAAATGTAAGCAAGATTGATCAATAAGACAAAACAAAGCACATATATACTCTGTAGCTCAAAGTAAAGCTAACCAGTGAACAATTGTGTCTGCACTTTCCAGCTGATCTTTATAGACCTATTTAGAGAGAGAGAAAGAGCGAGAGCTACATGATCCTTCAATTACAATCTGGAAACCGGTAAAGAACTGACATTTCTGAATTGTCCTGACATTTCTAGAAGCAACAATGGAGGCTTTGAATATCTTCTCTGACCATACCCTAAAATATATCCTTTCTTTGCATTACCGAGCGTATTTTGGGTGCTTTTATCTGATATTTATTTGTTGTATTTGTCCACTAATGCTTGAGTACACGTTGTAGGAGCACGGAGAGATGGCAGAGCAAACTCTTCCTCTTACAAATTAAATAAAACCATCTCTACGTGACCTGTCCGTGGCAAGTATCGGAGGAGTTGCCACTAGCATCTTTGACAGCCTTTGGGAGAGGGGTCTCAGAGGATCAGCAAATGCACCTGCAGTTGCACGGGTGCCGTGCATTTATTAGCCATGTGTGCTCTTCCCAATACAAATGGCCTCAGAGTTCTGGGGGTGGACTGACATCGATATTGCAGGCTAGAAAAAGTTATTACTCCAATTGACAAGAGGCAAACTATCAGGCCAACGTCCATTGCATCCTTTTGCCTCATTCTCAATAAACAGCTCTAGTTTCTTCACGTTTTGTTATGAAGGTTGGTGACAGTGTGCTGAGGAAAATCTTGCTTGAGGAGATCCAAGAGAAATGTTTATATTATTTTATATTATTTTTATCTTAATTTATTTAATTTGAAATGTTTCATTTTTCTATTAATCCCACCAGGGTGGATGTGTATAAGAATTTATTTTTGTTAAATTTACTCCTCTGCCACAAACAAATATAATGCAAAGGCATTTGCAGTAAATCGGTGGTAGCTGTGTTGTATTTCAAAATTATGGTGGACATGTCATTTTCATTGTAAATTTATCATTAAGGGGAAAAATTCAATTAAAGTCATATATTCTTAAAAAAACCCTTATCTGTGTTGCTTATGATACCTCAGATGACTAAAATATAAGCCAATTTAATACGTAATATTTTTGTGTATTTTCACCGTTGATGCTGTTTGTTTGCTTTGGCATTTCACTTTGCTGGTTACTGAATGAATGGGTTTCAGGTTTGTTTTTTAATTGGTTGCATTTTCGAGTTCCCCCTTGTGCATTGGCATGACTGCAATGTTTCTAGTTGCAAAATATCACAAGGCTATGTTTAAATACATGAAATAAAACCTGAGTCGGCAGCAATCTTTTTCTATTAAATTACAAAAATAGTTATGAAAACACTTGCTTCAATGGTAGATACTGTAAAACTACTTTTAAATCTAAGTTTTTGTGTTTAAAACCTGATCACATCTCTTAAGAAAATAGACGCCGATATGGGTTCAAGATCCCAAGTTTTCTGTTTCTATTATGTTTCCTCAGTCTTATTTTGAAATTCTACCTGCCATACTCACTTTCACTTGGCCCATTTATCTCAGTTCATCTGACTTGAATAAGTCAATGACATCATAGTTCTGGCTCTCTTCTAAACCAAAAGAGGCCAATGACAAGATTTTCCTTGAACATATTCTCATAATTTTCTTAAACCACTGAAGCTGCAGAATCTGAATATCCCACATCATGTATTCATGTTCAGGTCCAGTAATTTTGACCATGCTTATTTTATAAAGCTAAATATGTGTATATGATAACAAATCTTCTGAATTTAAAGGTCTCTAATATACTGCCTCTCTTCATCTTCTTCTAGGGTGCCCTTCATGCTAATCTATAGAGTTATGACTGTTATATAAATGGTCAAATTAAATGGAAAATGGGCAGTAAATTCTTGTTGTACACTAATTAAAACTATGGTGCTTTTTTTTATTTAATATTTTTGCAATATTTATTCCCTTTCCCCTTTTACTTAATTTTGTATCTGAGTTTGCGAAGGTGCAACCTACTTGTCATTGGAAACAGTAGACACTTTGCTATACATATAAGGTGTGGATATCATGATATAGTTTATGTTAGAGGGGGGAAAATATATGACAGCAGCACGGTAGAATGCAACAAGAAATATTATGTGAGACCACTTAAAGGAGCTTCCTAGTACATTAAGAGTAGGCTTATCTAAAATAATTTATATTAAAAAATTGGCTGGGTAACATTCAGAATTAGTGTAAATTTAATGTTGAGGGGCACCATGAGGGTTAATAAGTGTAAAACACATATGGTAGGGAGGTAGGCCAATGGCACAATAATGGCTCTGGTTCCTATGGGAATAATAACACAATATTCCTTCCAATAGCTTTCAAACTTTCTCATAAGCTGTTGTGTAAAAAAGTCGTAAGATATTCCTGTGAAAATACTGTCTGTTTGACTGTTTCCCTTCCAGGGAACAATCTTCACCGGGGTGTTTTAGGGAAATAGCGTTTTACTGTTTCTTCACCATACTTTTGGCAGGGTAGAAACTGGGACCTGTATTAGGAATGATAAATACTCATCATATACTTTGTTGCCTGCCTCTCGGTTTCTGAGTTTTATATCAATAGTTTGAACATGGTCTTGCAAAAAACTATGTGCTCTTACCTCCCCCTGAGTGAGTGGGTGTGATGGATGTGCAGTGTCTCTCATTACTGGTCAGCATCTTGCAAGCTGGATCTGTTTATTTCAGGTGGGAGGACGAGAGACAGAGACATGAAACTAGGGAGTTGTTTAGAAGTTACATTGTGTTTGTTGGCTGTGACTTTTTTAACTTTTAAAAAGAACATTTTGTTTTTATTGACCAAATCTGTATCTTGGACAATCTGTCAAAGTGGAACATAGGCTAAAAGGGCTTGTTTACTGATGGAGTTATTCCATTCCAGCTGTTCAGAAATAGCTGAAAGTGGTTTCATGTCCTTGTAATGTGACATTCATTTCTGGAATAGGCACGGTCACAGGTAGAGTTGTTTGAAACCAGCTGTTGTAATTAATAGTCTGCTTCAATCCAGGATAACTTTCTAGTTTTAACAAGAACTTAAAAATCAGTGTCGTTAATATACTTGCTAATTTTCATGGGTAATAATTTGTCAGCTGAAGTCTGTTAAACAGTTACACATAACTGAAGAAAAACAATTGATTTACCTGTTTTTATTTATTGTTGAAAGGTCAAGGAAAGTCTTTGAGGCAATGCATAGTTTCTAGACTTGGAACCACGCACTGTCTTGAACAGTTGTTCCAGGATCATGTTTGATGAGCTGAGTCATGCCCATTTTTAATCATGGTGGTAAATAATAAAGATTCATTGTAAAATACCCATTTTCTTAATGGAGCAGATCCTTTTATTTGACTACATCAGTCAGAATGTTCAAATCAGGGCTTTACGATTTCTGGGTACCTGTTAACTAGATCACATTAACAGGTTATAAACTTCTGAGAATACTGATATCCACTGTGACTGTAGTTAGCCACAGACTAGGTGGCTGGGCAGATGATACACAAACCTTTTGATCAGCTGCTTATATAATCGAGAGTCAGCAAAGATAAAGTGCTCCATAGTAAAATAAATATATTATCATTTCAACGGAGAGGCTAATCCTGCTTGCTTTACTTCAGTAAAGTCCATTCCTCTGTAGAGAAGCTTATGAAAAACATCAATAGTATTTAGCCCGAATTGCAGGGTTTGGATTTTGGTCATGATCTGCTCTTACGTTTACTTTAAAAGTCAGTGACAATAATCAGTGCAAACCCTAGTTAACACAATAATAATTCTTCAGTTTAAATGCATTTCAACACTAATCATAATTCTGATAATGTAATCAAAATCCTACAAATATAATTTGAACGCATATTTTAAGTCTATTCTAAAACCAGTAATGTTTACAGTCTTATCCAACATAATCATGATCTTTTTTCTTCTTAACCATTATCAATAAAATCCAAAGACCCCTAATTGAATGTTGTACTATTTTAGCGTAATAATGGAAATGCACTTCACATGCCAAAGATATCTAACATGCCCCATTTCTTCCTAAGTCATATACATTAAAGTATATTGTGAATCCCCTCTGCCATTAATCAGCAAAATAAAGGTCCCTAACTTGCTGGGTCTCTGCAGATCATGCACCACAGATAATATAAATAATGGCCTAACAAGACATGGGGAAGCAAATAATAAGTACTATTATGAATTCTGCATTAAAGAAAAAAACATCTGCATCAACACAAATTCAGGTCGTATTGACAAGTGATCCAAAATTCAGGGAATATTAAAATTAAGTTTTAAAACTAATGTTACTGGCTGATACTAGTTCCACTGTAATAATGAAGTGTTATTTTTACTATGGGAATCTAAAAAAGAATTTCAATTATTTTGTGAGATCAGCTGTATTAAAAGACTCTTGTTCAGAATATTGATGCAATGATTCAGCAGAAAAATAAGTTTATCAATTAGTAATTAGTAGTTATTATGTAACATTCTCATCACATCTGATATAGTTCAATTAATTGAAACTACTTATTTGAAATGCTTTTATTTCTCTAAGTGTGCATGTACACACAAGTGCACACAAGTATATATATGTACACAGGCATGTAAAACATCCATTTTTAGCTAGGAATGGATGGACAGAGCTGACTTTTCTGTATATAGTTTGCCCTTCCTTTCTCCAAAGCACTGCCCTAACAATTTAACTGCTATTTTATTTATTGTAATTCTAAATTTAAACCTGTTTATCTTTGCTTACATCCAAATGTAGACAGAGTAATAGTAAATGGCAGTATACATTTCAGTACAGAGAGCTGCCACAGTTTAGGTAATAGTAGGGTAAAGTGAAACATAGAGCTATTAATAAAAGACTTTCTGTGCCTCAAGTTCTTTCGAAAGCTTTTGTGATGAATGAACCTATAGTGCTGTGTGGGAATTGCTTCAAAACATCAGATAGGGAGATATCACAGACTGGAGTTTCAGTCTGTCTTTCTATTGACACTAGATGGGAAACCTGTGGTACGTAATGTAACTGAAAAAGAAAATATGTCCCTATACTTAGTTGTTTAGCAAAAGTAATCCTTATATGCTGACTTAATTTTGGTTGTGTAACTGTCTTCTGTATAGAGATGCATTATATTGTCACATATCAGAACTAAGAATACAGTGACTTCAGTGGATAAAGGAAAAGGGGTTTTCCAACTTTGTTCACTAGGAGAAATAACCTAGCACAGAACTTACATTGCACCTACAGGCTTTTGTGCCAGAGAAAATATGTAAGAAATTATTTAAAAAAGAATCTTTCAAGTTTTCTTAAAGTATTTATTGTTAACAACAGCAGAAATTTCTCAGCCCTGTTTGTAACAGTATGACTGGGAGTATTTTAGGATAGAGTTTAAATGAATATAGCTAGACTCTCTAACAGCTGGCTTCTTCCCTATCCTAACATTTCTGGAGAGCTGTGTTCTCATTAGCCTTTATAATCTCTCTAGATACAACTGTTCCGTAATCCTGACTGTCTAGTAAAACTGGTCTTCCCTGACTTCAGGTGGGTAGGGAAAGCATCCATTTTTCTTCTTCTTTGCAATGGTTTCTATTGTTTTCTTGTATCACACGGATTGTGCTAAAGCTATCCAGTACAGAAAAGGAGATTCCCACGGCACTTGACTCTCTAAGACACTTTCATTTCTCTTCTCCTGCCCTCTCTTACCCTTTTATTCATATTTGAAAGGCTCCTAATGTTAAATTTTTTAAGACTGTTTTTTAAAAGAATGCTTTTCCATTTGGCTTCTCATTCGTAACTGTGTGAAATGTTGTTTGTGCAAAATGATGACAGCTTTAGTTGGCTGTTCACAAGTTATCTCATCCCTCAGTTCTGCAGCCAACTCTCAGATAGGAGAACCCAGTCTAGTGAAGAAAAAAATAGAAACATAAATAAATTAAAAAAAAAAAAGAAAATTGATCTGTACATGAATCAGTGATTTCTGGTAAATGTTTTGATCCCATTCAGTCTTTTCTCTCAGAGAGCATGATTTGCATGACCAAGTGACTTGGCATCTGTCTGTTTTCTTAAATCCTTTAAAAATATTTGTATGAACGGGGATACTAGGAATCTCCCTTTTTCTTTTACAGCCTGTTTAGAAAATACAGACCCTCTTGTATAGGTTTTAAGGCATTGAACAAAAGTGAGAAACCAGATTTTCAAGTACCTGAGTGATCATTTAACATGAACACCTTGTGAGAAAGAGAGAGCTGTCTTCACAAATCAGAGGGGAAGGCAAGAAAGCTTCCTAACAAACAGAAAGGTTGCTAGCTATTCTTTGCACACATACCAACCTCAAAAACATATGGGCACACCTACACACGTACATGTGTGAACCATGTCTCTAAGTGACAAACCTTGCTGTGTAAAACACTTTCCCAGAATTCTAACTGACGCAATTAACAAAATTACATGAAAATGTGTATGCAGTTTAGGTGAAATTAAATGTACATACGTGATTAGTGATTGTAGTGAACAGTTTATAAGGACAGAGGCTCAATGCAGGTATATTACACAGTGTATTCCAGTCAAGCATGGAATGACGCATTCTGTAAAAAATATCTAAGCTATTCCTGCGCAAACTTTACAAAATTATCTTCACAGAGCTATGAAAGTCAGAGATCAAAGTGCAGCTAGTACATTTCAGACCAGTGGACACACTATAGAAGGTGAGATAAACATTTTGGTCTTTTTCAATTCCTTTCAGTCAAGAAGTATCTTATCTCCTTAAAACAAAAATGGAACCCATGTGTACTAAGTAGCATGGTCTAATTTTTAGTGAAAGTAAAAAGAGCCTTGCTTATTTTCCTCCATGTCCAGATCCTCTCTAAGGGGTTTATCCATCAAATTCTTTTTACCTGTGCACTAATATTTTTCCAAGCTTCGTAGGTTATGTCTGAACTAAATGATTAAAAGTTGATTTGCAAATGTTCTTTAGCACGTTAAACCCATAAGCGGCAGCCTTTCTTACCATACTACTGATTGTCAGACTTACTGTAAATAAGGCTTAAAGTGCCTACATCATGCTTAGAAAGAGACAGGCTTGGGTTATGTTTTGGATAGAGGCCGTACTGCTGTATCTATGCCCAGCACAGGCAGGTGTGGGCAGAAAGACAACTTCAGGCAACATTTAATTATCATGGCAAAGTACAGACTCAGTATCTCAAGAGTACTCTGGTGCTGAACCGAAGATTGTAAATTAGCATATGCTTTCTTGTAAACAGTATATGTGGTGAATGAATCTGGACTGGAAAAGAAGTTCCCAGCTATATATAACTGCCCAATAATGTAGATCTATTAAAAAATCTCCACAGGCTCTTGAGCAACTTACCATCTTGATGTTCCTCTACTGCACTCACTCCCCAGTGTCACTACGTTTCCTATACTGGGAAACAAAAACTAGGCAAGGTACTCCAGATGTGGTCACAAGTGCCAAACATAGAGGATCTTCTGGTTACACTTTTGCTAATACATCCAACTATGCAATAAACCTTTATTGCTGCAATAATATCACTGTTGTTTGACTTGTTATCCCAGGATCTCTTTTCTGTTTTTTTTTATCTGCAAAACTTATTTCTACCCAGTCAGCCCCAGACAATATCGTGGCATGTGAATATTTCATCCTAGGTTTAGGACTTCATGAGTTTCTTTCAGCCCAGTCTGTCAAAGTCTCACTGAACAGCAGCCCTGTTGTTTAGCATATCAGTTTCTTCCTCTAAACTGGGGGTTGTCCACAGATTTGCTGAGGGTGCATTTTGCCTTGTCATGCAGGTAGCTAATGAAGATATTAAGTGGTAGCAGCCCTAGTACTCACCTGTGAGGAAAGCCTCTACTAACCTGGCAAATGTATTTCAAACTGCTACTCTATTGATATGGTAGCCTGTGCATCTAGTCCATATCTCTAGCTTGGCTACAAAGATACAATGAGAGACCATATCAAAAGTCATGATAAAGTCAAAGTAAACAGCAACCCCTGTCCACCAAGTCAGACATCAGAGAGGGAAATCAGGCTAGTCAGGCATGATTTTCCCTTTGTAAATCTATTGTGGTTGTTCCCATTCATCTTCTTGTCATTCACGTGCCTATAAATGACTTCCATATGCAGATTTTCTCCATAATCTTCCAGGAGACTGACGTGAGGCTGACCAGCCTCTAGTGTCCCAGATCCTCTTTCTCACTGTTCTTGAAGAGTGACGTGACACTTTCCATTCCCTAGTGACTAAGGACCTCTCCTGGTTACCCATTTTTTGAAAGGTGACTTTGGCTAAGCTCCCTCATTGACACCAGATGCATCTCATGTGGTCTCATGAACTGCTGTGTAAACAATTTATTTGCTCAATTGACCCTTAACTAATCTTTCCCTACCATAGGCAGTGCCTCAGTTTCACAGACTCTTCTGCCACTAGGCACAGAGGCCTGGAAAGCTGAAGGGCATATCTTATCAGTAAAGACCTTGGCAAACAAAGCTTTGAACCTCGCTTCCATATCCTCATCACAAGACTCCCTAGTCTTCCTGTCAATATACCTAACAGAGGTCTTTATTTTTGCCATTCACATTCCTTGCCAATTACAGTTGCAGCAGAGTTTTAGCTTTCCTAATTCCACGCCAAATCAATATTTTTAATCTTCTTCCTGATTGCAAGGCTTCTTTCAGTCATCTAAAGAAGGCTGCATCTTATTTTGCCCCTTGATGAGGAGGCCTGTAGCAGAAACCCATCACAACAGCTTCCTCATTAGCCTTTGATCCTGACTTACAAATTCTAGCCTGGCTTGTGGCAAAGCTCTGTGCATTTAAGCTGCTGTCTTGAGTAGAGCATGATGTCTTTTCCTCCCATTCTCAACCTGTGCTTCTTAAAGAACCTCCATCCATCCATTGCAGTGCTCCAGTCATATGAGCTATCCCACCATGCTTCTCTTACCCTGCAGCTGCTCATAACTTCTGTCATGGTTTGGTCTGGATTGGCCACTGAGGTGAACTAGGAGACTACCATTCCTTATTCCTCAGAGGGGGTCCTGTAGTCATCGACACGAAAGCCCTGTTCAGGATACCAGCTACACAGGCAGGTATTGACACAAAGTATACTTTTGCTTCTACCTGAGCCTTTCCCTTTCACTGGAAAGATTGAGGAGCTACCACCTAATCTCTCAAGCTCTTCAGAGTCACCCCCTTTGATACACTCTGGTTTCCCCTGGCCATTGGTACTCACATGGGGAAGCAGCAAGGATTTGTAATCTAGGGGCTGGCTGAACCTCTGCAATATTTCTACAAAATCCTGGATTCAGGATGCACTCCAAATCTGCTTAGAAACAGGTGATAGGTGAAGAGATAAGGACACTGATCTGGCAACCCCAATATTATTTCTTTGAGGCTTGGTGAGAGGAGAAGAAAATTTATGACTTTACTCTGTGACGTTTGGACAGTATCTCAATGCTTCAGCAGCCGCTAATCTGACAATAGAAACAATGATGTACTTTCTTCACTGATATTTTTACCATCATGTATCTTTCTAGCACCTGAAAGCCAGGCAAATATGATGAAACAGGAATAAGCATATGCCAGAACAGACAAGAAATTAAATTAAATGGCAAATTGAAGAACATGGAAGGCAAAAGAAGAGAAATGAATAAAAGCAGGGACCCTGTTTGAAAGGTGCTGTTATTAGGACTGAAAATGATTTAGTGTAATGATACATGGGGCATGAGGGAAGAGAAATTAAGTCTAAAACATGGGACAGGTCTTGAAATACTGACATAAGAGTCAGAGACTAGAAATTTTTTCCAACAGTGGAAAAGAAGGATTTAGAGAATGAGAGGCTTGGGGCAAAAGTGGTAACAAAATGCAGAGAAAGAGAAAAAAAATACAGAGTGAATAAGGGAACAAATAAATGGGATTTCAGGGCCTGTAATGCATCTAGTCAGGCTGCAGTGAGAAGCAGGTATAGGGAAAGGGAGTGAAAGAAGCTGTGAAATCATGCAATACAAAAATTACCCAACAAGAGCATCATAAAGATGTTAAATACAGTCTGATACGACAGTGGAGGAACATAGCAAAAGGGACATAGCTTCTACGAATGGTTTCCAAGTTAGAAGAAAAAAATCAATTCACAAAAAAAGGTGAAAGACTTAAGGTTTTGTGTATTGGTCTCAAAAACACATAGAATGGATCACTTATTTTTCTCTTCTTGTTTCTATTTATTTCAAGGGCTTTTGTACCCTCTTGTTTTTCTTAACAATGTCTCCATCTACGTTTGTTCCCCTCTTTCTCTGCAAACAACTCACCAGACCTACTAACTGTTGAAAATATAGCCAGCATGACTAATTCTCTCCTAACGCTGGTGGGAAGTGAAGGGTGCATTGCTTCCTAAGAATGGATGTCTTTTCCTGACCCATCAAAAGATGTCATCAGACTCGTTTTTGGGCCAGCTAGCCTGTCCCTTTCCCCTAGTTTCGCTCCGGGGTGCTCAGCACACTCCTAGGGGGACCAGCACTCTTCCAGAGAGGTGGTTGTTCTGTGCTGCGGTTTGTCCAGACCTGGCGGTATGCAGCTACGTCTAGCTAGCTGCAATCCTCCTGACTCCCAAAGACTGACTGAAAACAATGGAAAATAAATGATGCGTGGTTTGAGTTTATACTTTTGCCGCCCTTTCTAAAAACTGCTGTAGATTTCATCAGAACATTTCAGGTTTTGATCTGAGGAAGGGGGATGTAAAAGAATATATCTTTAAAAACCCTTTCATCGCTTTCTTTTTCCCCCTAAACCCCCTCTTTTTTTGTTTGTAGTCTGTGAGTTTGGTGATCAGATAAACACAGTGAATATAAACACTTCCAAAGGAAGAATGTGCTTACTAGGAACTATCTTAATACCTTAACCATGGCCCTGAGGCCATGACACAGCCCTGCCTGTCCCTGCCCACTCCCAGGGTTCCCCCCACCCTATCCATGGCCCAGCACCCCATATCAGCCCCCGGGGCCGTCAGCCCCTGCCCCAGCGACTTGCAGCAGGGCCTGTCTCCAGCTCCCCCACAGCCCTGCCCTGCCCAGCCATGGGTTCCGCCAAACGGGATCTACCTGCCAGCCTATGTCCTGGCCAGGCCTTGGCCCATTCCCATCCCCAGGAGGTGCCTGAGGGCCAGCGCTGGGGCTGCCCCTGCTGCCCCCAGGCTGCCTGCTCCTGGCTGGGGCGGTGGGATGGACCCTGCCCTGATAGCCCATGGGGACCCAACCTGGTCAGGCTTGGAGTGCTCCAGCTCCTGGGAGCCACCAACCCCCTCAGCCCCTGACACACGCACTGTTGGGCTAAGGAAAAATACTATCTATCTCATTCGTTGTTTGTGTAAAATGGTGTTTAAGCCCACACTAAACAAGCGGGAAGCCACTTTCCCACCTCTGTTGCAGGCACATGGCCCACCATACTTTATCACCAGAAGTTGCAGGGGGCTTCCTCAAGAAGAAATTTTGGAAATGTCAGGGATCATTAAACCATCTGGTGCAGTAAACCTGATAGATAAATGCAACCAATAGGTTGTGGCCTAATCTGTTCACCAACAGCATAAAGAAGTGCTTCAGCCAAGAGCTGATTCAGCAAGGTGTATATAGTGACTTATCTGGTCATTAAAATGCATTCAGCATGTGAGGAACTGACAGATACCCCAGGGCGGAGGCTGTCCATAGATGATCATGCTTTTTTCACTCCTAAGTTATTATTTAGATTTTCTTATTTAGGGAAAAGTGATATTTTTTTTTCAGTGGAATATTTCTCCTCTATAATATACGTTGACCTTCCAAAGTCTGGAATACTGATTTATTAATTTTGAGTGCCTTTTTAAGCAATTAATTGATTAATCCCAGTATTAGTAACTTGAAACAGTAATTGATTCTATTCTCATTTAGTTCAGCTGGGATTTATTTGCCTTCAGTTGGAGCAAGGCAGGCCTAGGCACAGCAAGTTGGTATTTGTCTGTTCACTATTGCTGAAGTGTCACCATTCCTGTAATTGGATTTATATATATTTTAAGGTCATTTGATTGTCTTGCCAGGCTGTATAGCATAGCTTATGGTTTTATCTGGTTAGGAACTCCATTTATCCAGTAATCCAGTTGCTGAAATAATAATTTGTCTATGTATTAAAGTACATCTTCCAGAAAAAAACATATTATAATGATCTCTTCAGTAGATGGCAGTGCTGGGATTAAAACTGTTGCTTGACTAATATGCAAATTCCCACCTGCTGGGATTTAGGTGTAAAAAAGCATTTCAGGACATTCTCATCTTTAAATTCGGACTCTAGTTCACTTGGACTGCTGGAACTGTGGGGAAATTTATTTCTACTGGCTCAGAAAGTGTAGATAGATCAAATACTGCAAGTGCAGTCAGTTTGCTCCAGAGATATGCATGAACAAGCTAAAACTGTGGAAAACATGTAACCATAAAGCTCCAAAAGCAGTAGTTCCTCCACTGCATGACATAATCCACTTCAGTTGCTCTCTGTAAAATGGTGTTGCTAGCTGAGATGCTATAGGGTTTGAATACACAGTTTCTGTGGGAAAGTATTTAAATTTTATATTCATTAAACTGTATCAGAATCACTGTGATATCCTTACATTATGGAGAAGTTCTCTATATATGGCACCGTAAAGGACTCCATTACTGGGTTCTTGTGACTTCATAATCCATTCCTTAAATTATCATAGAATCGTAGAATCTTAGGGGTTAGAAGTGACCTCTGGAGATCACCTAGTCCAACCCCCCTGCCAGAGCAGGTTCACCTACAGCAGGTTGCACAGGATGGTGTTCAGGCAGGTTTTGCATGTCTCCAGAGTCGGAGAGTCCACCACCTCTCTGGGCAGCCAGTTCCAGTGCTCTGCCACCCTCAAAGTAAAGAAGTCCCTCCTAAATTAAATTATGATGACGAACATTTTTCAACCAGGATGTAATATGCAGGTTAGGAAGTTCTGGTTCCTGATAAGGTCTGAAATAGAGACTTGTGTTCCAACACGCAGTTTTTTGCAAACAGGATTGTTTCTCAAAAGGTGGTTTGACAGGAATCCCTTTAAAGACCATTCATTTTAATGGCACACATCAGGTAGTTTACATGGAAAGCTACTCAGGAAAACAGAAAAAACAGTAATAATTTCCCATATCATTAGGGCTTTATGAGAGAATGAAGGCTTCTCTTGAGTTAGAGTTGTCCTGTACCTGTATGGACAGCAAATGATGTTTTATTGTAGCAATTAAAATGTGTAGTGGCAGCATATCATTGTTTATCTGTTGGGAAAGCAGGCTAGAGAGAAATCTCAGAACTACACAAAAAATAATGCTGTGTAATGTATTCCAGATCACACACTTAAGGTAATAACATTAAATCCATGAGCAGCTAGGAATTCTCAGTTATCTTGATTATGGTGATACCTGTATTGACACAGTACCTCAGAGAGGCTATGGAGACAGCACCTGTGGAGACAGCACTTTCTCTTTAAACACAGCCCCAAAGAAGGGGAATTTAGTACTTTTCATTAACAGTAATGTGTCTATGGGAGATCTGAATTGATCCTATCTAATAGGGCAAAATATTACACATCATAACAAGAGAAATGTGGTGTCCCCCCAAAAATTAAAAAAAACCCAAACAAAAAAAATGCTAGTATTTTTCAATATTAAGAATGTGAAATTCACTTCTCCTAGATGAGTAAAGGTCAGATAACCTGTGAATTCTTTCATCAGAAAATTGAAAATATTTGATAATAAAAATTGTAAAATAATGTTGACATTTATTGTGTCTTGTTTTTCAGAAATTCTGTTTATTAGAAAATTACAAGATCTAAATAAAGTTCTACTTAGAGTTAAAACATTTTCAAAGGAAAGGGAAATATGTTCCAACCCAATGAGGTTTAGAAAAAGAATATTTGTAAGTAAATGGAATCTATGTTCTGCAAATGTTGAACCTAAATTGGCAAAGGGACTTCAAACTCTTGTTATGTTTCAGAGGGACTTGAAGACCTAGGACCCTCTAAGATACTCCAGACTCTTGGATGTACTACAGAGATGCTTTTCTTATGCCCAGGGTCTCAGGAGTTCAGTTCCCAGAGTCAATAAGCCACCTTATGACAGATCTATAACACTGTGGAGTCTGCTAATTCTGCAAGTCCATAGATTTATCAGGCTCCACAACAAGGACTCGGTAGCCATTTTTATGAAACTAAGCCAGGGTGTTTCAGTCTGTGCAGAGCAGTTACATTGGCTTACACTAGCTCTGAACTGGTTTTGTTTTAGCTGAGACTTTACTGTCAGAAACTAAATTTCGCAAAGCACAAAACTTACTGTTTGTAATTAGTAAATGGAAACTTAGAAAATCACTTTTCCAGAACAGTAGAGTTAGTAAGAGAAGAAAATTGTACCATTACCTTTGACTGCATTCCTTGACTACATTTACTACATGCAAGGTTCATGTCTGAAAACAATTCCTGAACTATGTAATCTCACACATAAATCAGTGTAAGGAGCTTGATTTCAGCACATTGGAAGATGTACTAAAATAATGAGAACAAGAGAATTTACTACCCGCTTTATACTCACATTCTGCAAAGAATTGTACAAACCACAAAGCAATAAAAGATGGAACTCTTGGAAAGAATATGCTAACTTTTTCTAAGACAAGAGATGTTACTTTGAACCTGAGAGATTAGAATTATCTTGAAAAAAACCCAGCCTTCTAAATCCTACCTGTAAAATGAAAAAAGTAGCTAAAATAGTTTCCATTGGCCAGAATATATTCTTGTTCTCTTCAATAATAAGCAGTGATTTCAGATCTGCTGGTACGTAGGTCAGCTGCCTACTGTTCCAGCAGACTAATACTCAGTGAGACGCAAAACCTGATGCTTTTTAAGCTCTTGAATTTTTACTGTGAGTGCAGTGAGGGGATAAGATTTGCCTTCTGGCAAGCGTATGTCCCTCTTAACCCATGGATGACCTGAGATCTTTTGAGGCATAGATATCATTGTAGAGTTACAGCTTCTCTGCAGTACCCTTTAAGCACCTTGTCCTTATGGCAGCTCCACTTCCTCAGAAGCCATTGACTGGAGTGGTCATACCTAACTCCATTCTCAAGGACTTCCTGAAGCCAGACGGAATTAGCCTGTGCACGTTAATGTTGATTTTGTTAACATCAATTTAGCAGCAGAATAACCCCATGGAGTTTCAAGGGAGATGGTGGTTATTAATTATGATTCAATATATGTTATTAATATATCACTGTGTTGTAGGTGCCTTATAGACATGTATGAAGACAACATCCCAACCTGAAGAACTTATGAACTGGAAAAAAAGGAAAAATAAAAGACCACAAGGCAAACAAAGGATACTTTGTCAGAACATGTTTGTCAAGCAGATAGTTTTGACATTATTTTTTGTTCTTGCTTTGAAATCTTTTCATTTTCCCAACAATATTCTTGCCTTGGCCATAAAATTCCATGGAAGATTTTGCATTCTGAGAATGGAGCTTTTGGGAAGACATTACTATGTAAGTTTAAGACACAGCAGTGCTTCCCTAAAATATAGGATCATTGTTTTTCCTGCCCCTATTTCTAAGGACTTGTAACCCATCCTTGAGGTAAAGGAACTTCAGCAATGCTGTGTTGAGAAATCAAAAAAAGAAATGCAGAAACATGCTCTTGAACTGTACTGAGAAGGTCATAAGAATAATTAAGCTGCTGAAAAAATGTGCCTGTTTTCCTAAATAGGTAGAGAATTGTGTAGGTTGTGTAGAAAATCTTCAAACACAGTTTTATTCCCTTTCTTTACTCTACTCTGACTAGACCATCTCTCTTATGAGGAAAGGCTAGGAGAGACCTGGGTCTGTTTAGCCTGGAGAAGGGAAGATTGAGAGGGGATCTCATCAATGCTTACAAATATCTAAAAGGTGGGTGTCAAGAGGATGGGGCCAGACTCTCTTCAGTGGTGCCTGGTGACAGGACAAGGGGCAATGGGCACAACTTTTTTACTTTGAGGGTGACAGAGCACTGGAACAGGCTGCCCAGACAGGCTGTGGAGTCTCCTTCTCTGGAGATATTTAAAACCCAGTTGGACACGATCCTGTGCAACCTGCTGTAGGTGAACCTGCTCTTGAAGGGGGGTTGGACTAGGTGATCTCCACAGGTCCCCTCCCATTCTGTGATTCTTTAATTCTGTGAAAAGGAGACCAAAAGAAAAACCTTTGAATTAAGCATGGGCTTGAAGGAAATGAGAATGGTTTCCAAAAGTATTTTTTCCTTTTTGTATGACTCTGCCTTCGTTGGAATTAACTTTTCTTTTAAACTTTACTTCTTTCCTATCTTCTTATTAACACAATGTTCCAAAAGAATGATGTAGTTCATTGAATTAACAACCCTCCTGGGTGCTTGTGTCTATTTTGGTCTCAGTTACATTACTAAATAACAATAATGAAAAGTCTAAGATCTTTCCTTCCTGGTGTTTGGTTTCATATATTCAAAAGGGCAACATTTTATTCTCTTAGGATGTTTTTACTCTCAACCACTCTCAAGCTAGTCAGTGTAGTTTTATAAATCAAATGGCAAAACCACTTTGACCTAAATCTATGACAAATCCTTTCCCTAAAGGAGCTGCATCATTTTAAGACCATAACTGTAGCATAGAATGATATTGCTTACTGAGCTGGTGGTGGTGGTGGTGTGTCTGGGAGGTAGACTGGCAGCTGAAATCTCAGCTATTTTACCCTGTGCCATTCTCTGAAGTAAATCCATACAGGTGATGTGAAGCTAGTAGCTCTGCAGGCTGCTTATGTTTGTTATCTATCTGGTACAGTACAGCTCAAGGATGGGGAAATAGGATGCATAATCTCCATGTTTTCATTGCTGAAACGTCTTAAATGAATGGATTACATCTGTGTGGAAGGGTCCATTTTATAGTAGTACCTACAAAAGTTGTGGAGGGTTTGGGATTTTTAAATTGTTTTTATTTCTTGATGCTAAGCAGCAATTTAGGAAAAAAACCCCAACAAACAAGCAAACCACAAAGCAACATAAAAATAAATATGTCTTGATGAAAATTTAATCTGTCTCATCAAGCCTAATTCTCATGTCTGACATGCTGATTGACAGTGATGGCGGCAGTGGTTTCTGTAGTTAACTCTTATGTTTAGGATTATACGTGGAATATTCATGAGAGAGATGTTTATTTTCTGGTGACATTTTAAACTAGTATAAAACAGTGAAAAAGAATGCAGCCTGTTTACTATGGGAAAGGGAAGAAAACACAAAGATTTGCTCTCAGTTTTATGGGTGATAACATTTGACAACAGGAACAAACTGGTGAATTTTATTGACATGGTTTAGTAAAATCAAAAGACCTGAAGTTTAACACATAATAAGCCTCCTTAGATTTGATTAAGTTAAATATTGGTGTTGTTAGAGTCTGGTAGCAATAACCGAAACGGATACTTTTGTGAAGCAGACTGTATCAGGAAGGATTGTACCTCGAGGAGCAAGAGGCTGAGGGTCAATCACCCTTGATCATTTGTGGCAGTCAGCCGGTGTGGATCAAATGAGTTCTACAGAGCTTCTTCAGAAGTAAATTTCAGGAAAGAAACTGTTTCCCTAGTTGGAAGACATTTTATGGTAAATGGATGTAAAGGAAAAGGTCTGTGGATCTTGCTTAGGCGAGGGAACTAGTTTTGCTTTGTTCTTTACTTTGTACTTGTTTGCATATGGAAATTCAGCTGTGCCTGAAAACATATCCCAGAAGAGAAATGCAGTTTACTCCTTCCTCAGCTGTGTCAGTCAAAGTTTGGACCATCCATTGTCACAGGGAAATCCTAGAATGAAAATCCTGCAAGAAAAATGTGTAGGGCCCTTGGAAGTTCCAAAACTGATAGCTAACACAGTGAAAGAGGACATTGTGCTGTCTGATTGCTTCACTCCCTTAAAACTTATACACTCTATATCATAAAGATGAGGTACACTGCATAAAATAGTTCAGAAAGATAATATTCTTCAATGCTAGCAGTAACAGTTCTCAGAAAAGCTTTGCTATGTATTTGGGTTGCTATAGTTCTCTGGTTTTGCAGGCTTATGTCCCAAAACAAAAAGCATAATTAAGATACAGATACTGCTCACTTTGGCTCTTAAATACCCATTTCTAAACACTAACTCAAATGTGCATCATCCTTCTGTGGTGAAATGAATAGTGCAACAAATGATAAGAACATAACTTACTTAACACCTGTCAAAAAACAGTATTATTTTAGTATATACTCTTATATACTTTGCATTAATTAACAATGATGTCTGAAGTCATAAAAACACATTCACAATAAAAATATGCACCAATTTCTGTCTTTGTTACATTTGACTACATCCTTGAATTTGGTTATAGTGTTATTTTCCTGCTTGTTGGCTGCGGTTCAGTAGATCATCAAAATGGATTACTGTCAAATCAAAAAGGTCGTATGGCAAAAAGATGTCAGCACTTGCATTTTTTTCACTTGATCGATAAACTGTAGTTAACACAGTTCTCATATCTGAAAGGCATGATAGCATAGGCAAAGGAATACGAAATACCAGGTTTCGGTACTAAAGTACCAGTATTTTTTATTAGATATACCCACACACTAACAAAGATGATAATATGCATTTGTGGCAACAAAGAGGAGCCTGCTCTGATCTACTAGCTACTATTGAGTTAATGCTATACTCAGCTAGCAAGACTGCAGCTGTAAATAGTTAAATAATGAAGCTGGGATGGAGGCCCAATGAAAAAGTCAGACAAAAGGTTATAAGTCTGAATAAATAACTCCCTGACAGTCAGTAGAAGAAAGAATGAATTTTTATTTTTTAAAAAAGAGTCTTGAATAGAAGCTGTCTTAGAAAGGTATTATGAAAATGATATTATTGTGTGGCTTTTTCTACCATGTTTTGTATACTTCAGTTAGGAGCAGGCAAAGGTAAGAATTATGATATTTGTAATGATGGATTCTTATGCAAGTACTTATTTTATTAACTAATTTACAATTTAGATAATTTAAGCCCTAGAAAAGTGACTTATTATGTCCTGCCCACTTCAATTTTCCAAATTTTCTTTAATTGTTTGCAGGTAATCCAAACACTTCAAAAAAAATTTAAAAATGAATGTACAAATCATTCTTCTTGGCTTTTTTTTTTTTTCCTAAACAAAACAATACTTCTGATGTTTTCAAAATGCTTGAAATGGTGTCTTATTTGGAACTGCTTCCGTATGCTAGTAAACCAGTGTTAATTCTTTAAGCTATTTTCTCTCCTTTAGGACATAGGCTTACCTTGCTGAATTATGAGTTGGTCTTTTTAAAACCATGTATATTCATAAAAAGCTCATTGCATATGAGGGCATATTACATAAAAACAATTTTTACCCTACTCTAAGAAATATCTTAGTATAATAATGGAAAAAAAAAGTGCACGTAACAGAAAAACATGTGGAGCTGGATGTACTTCTAGCTAAGAAAAATAAAATGGAAATTTAAGCTGCAGTCTAACTACCTCCAGTTCTGAAAGTAACCACTACTGTCCTCATGTACAGTATTGATGGTAGTGAGAGATAGGGAGATGTAAGAGAAATTCATAGTAGACAAAGAACAATAGTGGCAGAGTCATCAAAATGGTCTACTAACAATCTTGTCACCATTAACATGAGAAACTATTCCATTATAGCATTTCAAAATCCAGCCAAACTTGGTACCTGCTGGATCTTGCCAAGAGAAGAGTATATCACAGAAAGATGAATCTTTATCTTCCTATCTTATAGTATGTTGTTAGAACACCCCTAACCTGTTGTTGTGCAACGTTCTTCATTCAGCGTCTATCATAGGTCTGAAGGAGAATTTAGAGATTAAGTTTAAGTTGAGTTATTTATTTTTTTATTAGTTGAACTGTGGGATTTATGACTGAACCCCTCATCTCCAGGGTTAGTATTATTAGCTCAATTTCAGCTCCTTGCAGAAGTAAAAGCTAGGCATGGATCACGCCCTGCATCCCTGTGCTTTGGCTTTTCTCAGAAAGAAACCTGGGCATATGAGCTAGAGGAGACATGCTCCAGACAAGTATTTGATCTGGCTGATAGCAGGGATCAGGACTCAAGAGTATGCAGTGGAATGCTCTTCCTCTTATGTTTAGCTGCAACCTCAGTGTTTTAGGAGAGGGAGCTTTGGCTGAGTAGTATAGATGCTATACTGTTCAGAGAAGGAGGGTGGAAAGGAAAATGTGATTCTTCTGTAAGACAAAAAGCATGAGGAAGGAAGGCAGACTTGTACATCTGGAGATGGCATAGGAAACATCATATCTGTAACTGCGTGCAAGGATTACTTCCATTCCCCATATTTTCTTTTTTCCTTTGTGCGGGAATGCTGTTTTTTGCAGCTGCATGTTTGCATCCAAGTCTTGTCACAGAAGCAGTGAAAAATAGATTTGCACTTGTCTTCATGCAGTACCAAATGACCGGCAACACATTCTTTGGCTCAGCTGAGGTCATATGCTAAGGATGTCTTATCTTCTCTTTTGCAGTCATTAGTGTAGGCCACCGCAGAAATTCAGAATACGCTACTTCAGTGTTTTCTTCTTATCTTGACCTATTAGAGTGCTTCCAGAGGAGCAGTGAAGGCATAGTGCAATTTTGTGATGAGGGAAACATTTCCTTCACAGGAATGGTTAGCTATGTGTTGTGGCTCCTCTGAACCAAATTCCTTAAGTAAGACCATCTATTCTGAATTCAGTATGCTATGCTTTCTTACATGCTTTAAAGAAAAACTATGACCCTGCTTTGCTGTATGAACTTCATTGAACCTACTCAGGAGAGCTGGCGAAGGGAAGGTTTTGCACATAGATGTATGTATTTCTTGGCACTCATCGTCTTTTGTTCTGCAACTTTAAACATTTTTTTGTGTGCATAGAACTACTGCACACTTTCTTTAGAGAGCTGGCACAACTTCTGACAGGTGGCAACATACTCTGTTATATGCTTTTTGCTCTTAATAAGCAGAAGCTAACTAAAATTCCCCTTGACTGATGAATAAGTTGTTTAGTGTTTGGAAATGGATTGTCTTGGGTTATATGCTATTTCTTAACAATAGAATTTTTTCTACTGTATTCTGCATTTTAGAGTTCTGGAAGCACCAATTTGGAACACATGAATGAAGGATATTTCCTGGTTTGGAAAAAAAAATAGGTGCTAGAAACCAGTATGTACTCACCTGTTCTGAGAGCACTTGCAAGCCTGATCCTTTACTCAAAGGTCCTATGTTTTCATTCAGGAATAAACATTGATTTATGCCCCCTCTTGACATCTGGTTTGCCTTTTTCTACATTAAAACTTGGACTTGTCCTCTGCATTCTTTCTTCTGTCCATTTGTAGTCAGTTTAGGTAACAGAAGATTGTTCGGAGGGGTTCTCTCCACCAACACTGCCACTCCCTCCTTCCTGTTTCTACTCTTTTGGAAACTGCAAACACAAGTAGCAGGGTTTATAAAGCAGTCTGAGCTTCTTGATGGCTTACAAGAAGAGCAATTGATATCTCTATTACAAGCATGAAAAAGTCAGGATAACACTATACAACTCCAGTCAAATACTATATATATGTATACATAAGTATTTCAAAAAACCTGATGTCTCTCAGGCTGTCATTTATTATGTGTCTGTATGGCACCAAATTCAGGAATGCCCAACATATTTGTGACCCCCAGGTTCTTTAACAAGATAAATATTAAATAATAAGGTTTTCCAAAAGTATGTTCAAATTACTTAAAAGCCACTGCTAAAATAGTTTTAGAAATACAGTGTTAGTAAAGCAAGCTATAATTTTTTCACTTATGAGTGTTACCAAACACTGCACATCTTAAACTAACCCTCAAGAAAAATATAAAGTCTTGTTAGATGTAAAAACTTTGTGTGCTTTAATGTAACACTCTGGGAATTCCAGTGTTCATGATTTTAAAAAGTTTTATAGCTTCAAATATCATAAGGTACTGGAGAGCCTCCTGTTCTTGTGATACTTTATATTAGCGAGGCTTTCCTAGTGCGATGTGTGCTCTCACTTTAAACAAAGCAATAACATGATAGACATCAATTGTGATCCATTTAATGTCTTGATATACCACTACTGCATGAAACACTTGGTCAGTATTAGTCTGTTGGAAACGTAAAGCTGATGCAACTGATGGTGCACGTTGTTAGAACAGAAAAGGTGGTATAATGGAAAACACTGTGAGCGCTCTGAGTGGTACTTCATATACAAGGGTATTTAATATCCTATAATGCTGGAGTAGTAATATTAACACATATACTTTTTGAAGGAAAGTATGTTAGTCTAGAGTAAAAATAATTGTTCATAAATCAGTGGGTTTTTTTATTTATCTTAAAATTTTGTGAATCGAAAATGTTGTTTCCATGGCTACCATTTCTGCACGTATTTGATTACGTTGTATTGTAATTTATGGCACAAAAATGCAGACTCCACCAGCAGTATTTGAATTAGAATGTAGCAGGTTTATAGCTTTGTTTGGCCCCAGGCACAAGTAATAAAAACCTAGCTTTAAGTACCATTGGGGTTTATGGAATGGAGACATCTGCATTATTGTATTAAACTGTTCCTTAGTGTAATAAATATAACTGACAGAAGTGCATGACTTCCTTTATGAAAAATATGTTGATAACAATATAGTCTTTAAATACTGAAGAAACTGACTATTAAAATTTTATGTTTCCAGTTAGAGACATCTGTTGAGCATTTAGCTGGTATTATCAGTTTACTGCTGGGTATGTCTAATAAGACTTTTAGTTTACAATTAAATTGAGAAATACTAATGAAAAGAAGGTATTAGCCTTCTGCTGATTAATTTTAATGTTTTTTAACACTTAACACTCTAATCTTGCAATAGATATTTACAAACCCAGGGTAATGAATTGGATCATAAACAGTTTCTTTTGCCTTCTCCAGGAAGCTCTAGGGAAATTTACATTTACTGTTTGATCAAAACCAATTTCACTGTCATCCTTTCAAAAATGGACAAAATGCTATAGATGTTCTACTTCTTACTTATTTTTACCAATATCACAAATCTATCTGCATTTATATATTACCAACTATTCATTATACAGATGGTTCAGGCGTACTGGTTAACTGAAAATGCTTCCAAAACAAGGTAAACCATATCCCAGATGGGTTGTTGTTTCTATTTGAGACATACCATCTTCTTCTTTATTTGATGTCCCTGTCAAGAGCTTAGTGTAATTCACTTCACTCGCCTTTGATTATTTAGATGTATATAGACTTCTTTCTTTAAGTAGATTATTTTTTCTTTCTTAAAGCATGGTTGATAGAGCTGGGGACAATTGTATGTACAAAAGGTTCATTCCATTCAGTTTTCTTTACCCTGTATCAGTTAGAAGGTGCTGAATCAGTTTGCACAAGTTAATTTCACATCCAGTATTAAATTGCTCAGATTGCAACTGTGGAAGTAACCAGATGTATTGAAATACTGGTCTCTGAAAACTTTCTTCTAGACATAGAAGGAAACTATTTTCTTTTCTGGATCCAGTGGATGACCAATTTGAATTTCTGGCTGTGAAATTTCTCAAGTCTTGGAAAAAGAAGAGGCAAAATAATTTATCTATATATTTCACTTTTTAAAACTAATCTGGTTTATTACTTAACACTTAAATTAAAAACAGTAAAGCAAAAAGCTATTGTAAACTCAACAGGATATTTAATAAAACTTTGTAGCTCTAAAGGACAAGATATTAATTTTCAAAATGTAATTCCAGAATTAATCAGTGATATAATTTCATTGTAATATATTGCTTGAAAATAACTTCCATACACTTTATTCATAAGTCTACCTGCTGATGTTTGCAGACTTTCTCAAGCCTTTTATATGTTACGGTTTGTTTTGAACAGAGCATCTCCTTAGATTTTGTTGTGCTGAAGATCCTGCTCGAACACTTGCTGTTTCGCAGTCATAATCTTTGGTTGCCGGCATAAAAAACCATCTCTGCTGTCTGACTGATGGGTTCCCACAATAATCACAGGAATGTGTTTCTGTTTTCTTAACTACACTAAGGTACTGACCTCTCCCGCTTCAGTCTGTTACTATTCCAACCAATCCATTTATTGCTTTGTGTTTCCTTTTCCGTCTTTCCTTGCTCTTTTCCATTTCTTTTTTGTTTCATTTTTTCTTTTTTATCCCCTTTCCTTTCTTTCTCTTTGTGACAGTGCAAAGACTTCAAAGATGAAAGTCTTCAGTGTCAAACACTGTATATTAGTACCAAACCAGAGTCTTCATCCCAAAATAAAAGGAGGTGCCAGACTTGAGCTTAAAGCTATTGCAAATAGGAGAAACAAACAATAGATGGCTTCAAAAGTCCAAATTAAAACTTCAGTATTTGAGAGAGTGGCCTTTCCTCTTAGACGTTCTCAAAGGAGTAACTTGTGCTTCTACTAAATTGTTTCTATTTATGTCAAACCATGTCTTTGTTTTTGCTGTCTCTGACCTCCTGCATGTGGAAGGCACTTTTAATGAACTTTGCCAGTGGAAAATCACACATATGCTGGTCTTTTTCTTAGCTGGACTCTTCTAACTGAGGTGTGGTTTAATTTTAAGCATAAATGAAGTATATGAAAATGGAAAAAGCAGTTCCTAGACTTTCTGAAACTTTTTGGAGGAAAAAGAGGTTTGAAGATTTTGTTCTCCTAAATAAAAAAGCCTTCCCCCACCTCCTCTATTTATGTTCCTGGTCATGTTGAGGGAATCTTTCTTTGAGGCAGAACTCAGAAAAAGCTCACCTACTTGACGGGGTGAACACTGAAGGCTCCTTAAGAAAACTGTTCTTCAGTGGTGATTCAAGTGAATATCTGAATATTTTTATAATGACATTCATTAAAAGGTTTTCCTGTGATGTAGATGAACTATACAATCTTAGAATGGTTGTGAGAGGTTGGCGTAAGTATTGTCATTTTGTGGTGAACAGAGGCTAAGTCTAAATTACTTTCTCAAGTTTATGCTATGGTTCAGGACAAAGCTGAGAATAGGGTGCTAGTTAACCATAGTTGACCCAGTGGGTGTCCTCAAATTTGAAAAGTTACTATTTAAACTTTAAGTCTTATTATTATCATTATGTAAAACATGGGAGAACAAATCTAAGCTCTCTGATTGGTTACGAAGTAAGGTACATGGTACATCTTACTAAATGATTATGTGTAGTAAGATAACTATCCAAAAGTGTTCTCTCAGTTATGTTCTCAGTATCTCAATAAAGTTTTAGAATATTAGTATTGGATAAGGATTTGTTCTGTTAAAAATGCTGGATACTAATAGACTTCAGTCAATGGTGGTATCTTGCTCTCATCGTTATACCCTAGAATTAAACAATCACTCTTCAAAGTTATCAAAGAAGTTGATTCAATTTGGGAAAGGGAGAAAAGAAGAAAGATGTGGAGAGAAGTAGACTAAAAGTATCTGCCTGATGTAATAGTTGGTAAGACACAGGGATTGTGGAATTGTTAGCAGCAGGCAGGCATGCATGCAGAAATATGCACTTTTAAGAGTCAGTGTCCGAACAGAATAAAATAAAATGCAGTCCCTGATATCATATATCAGTCCCTGATATTTCAAGCAGTACAATATGAATATAAAATGCATTTTAAGACATACACTGTTTAAGGTAACATCATGTAATATCATTACGAAAGTACTTTCAAAAATAAAGACTATCAAGGTGAATCTGGCCATAGCACATCATTAGTATTGAACTACATTCAAAAGATCAGATCATACCCTGTTTTCACCTCGCAAGATTCAACGTTAATTCTATACCGGTTGTCGCATTTATTAAGATCCTAGCAAAGGCTGTGTTTTTTGGGGGTGTGAGTTTTTCTGTTTGTTTGCTTTGAGTTTTTCAACATTCTAAAAAAGCCATAAACTTACAGGTAAAGTAATAAGTAGTCTGGAGGTTTTGATGGTACACAACTTTTATTTCACCTAATGATTTGAAACTTACCAGACATCATGTTAGCTGTAAGAAAGAAAAGTATCCCTGAAATCTCTTTTGGTTATTTTGGGGAGTGTTTATAATGTTTTTGTGTGAGCATTTATAATATTCAGACACGCAGAAAGACCAAATACATCTGTGGGTTTATCTCTTGGCAAATACGTATATAGCCCGATTCACATAAGATAACCAGTGTTTGCTGAAGTCTGTTATGAGCCCCCTCTTCTTTAACATACTATCTAGCAGCTGTTAGTTGGTGAAATTTGCAGTGATTGCCTGCAATAAGTAATGCACTTTGACTCTATACTCAATTTACAAAAGGTTATAAACCACATAATCAGGATTTTTTTTCTGAGAAATCAGAAAGAAAAGTATGTAGCTAAAGGTTAGTCAAAAAATTAGATGCTTGCATGTTTCACAGGACAGGTTGAAAGCAGAATTAATTGTTCATGGAAAGCATTTATTTAATTTTAAAAAAACAACATTGGGGATATGAGCAGGATTTTTATAAAACTTCCTATTGGAATTAAGCAACCTCTTCTAGGCTTTTAACTTGGTTATTTTGCATCCTGTATAAGAATTTGTTTACTTTAATACATGTCTTTCAATTTTCTTCTGTTTAGGATGCTCCTCTTTGTATAAAATACTTGAAGTGAGTCTTTCCTACAGTGATTACGGTGTTTGGTGAAGATGGAGGCTCTCTTCTTTTATATTACTAATAAAATCAGTAGCAGAGATTAAATTCTTCAGAAGTACAATGAACATGGAAAACAATCAGCAGGTGGGAAGCTGGGATGCAAAGCTCTTTTGGTTAAGTTTGCTCCAGTCTTGTTTGTCACATTTGGGAATCTTTGCTACTGAGTCATGATCTAACCTGACTTCTTCCTTTTCCTCCAGCATTTTGGTAAGATTCATCTCCCACCCCCCTTGCTCCATAAGGTAAACCTTTACCTTTACTTCATTAAATATTGAAGCATTTAAGGTCAAATGGGGCATTCCATATAAAAAACCTGAGTCTTCCTTGTTCCATCACAGAAACTTTTTTTCAGAATGGGAAAAGAATACTTCAATTTGATTGGACCTAAATAAGCATGGTTTTGGCACTTTTTACTTAAAATACTTTTGGAAATATGAAAATATATATTATTTCAACTTCTGTTGTTAAATAAAGTGGCATCATTCCTCATTATGCTCCTGTTTATTTTTCCTAAAGAGAAGTCTATTTAAGAAGCATGGCATCTTCTCAGACTACTCAAGTTTTATTTGCCAGTAACTTCTGTGTTGTTCTGTAATAGTCTTGTGTGATTACATGGAGTACAACACTTATACTATCAGGAAAAAAAGTTGCTTGTTGGTAGCTGGTATACGCTTAATAAATGTCACTGTTCCTTCCACAATTTTACTGCTCTTGTCTTGTCTTTTCTCTTGATTGTTTCCAAATGATGTTTCAGACAATAGAATGCTTAGCAGCAATCTTGCTATTGTTTTTGAGTGAAACAGAGTAATTATTTTTAGTAGAGTTTCTGCAATCAGACCTTATCCATGTATGGGACATTGTTGAATGAGAATTCTCTCTGATGATTATTCTACTGAACTCAAGACCATTAATTTATCTCAACAAACAAATTTCTGATTTGATAGAAAGGCAGCAAACTGCATTTTGGGGCTGGGGAGGAGCACAATGATCAGAAATGCAGCACCAGTATCACAGTTCAACCACTTAATGTGTCTGCAGCTATTTCAGTGCTAAAAGAAGATTGTTCCATCAGATGAACTTTGCAGAGATACGTACTTTAGATATGATCTTTTGGGACTAGTTACTTGACTGAAATAGAACAAAGTGTGTGGGTACTGCCGTTTAATCAGACTAATACTGTGGATCAAGGGCAAATAGGTCCCATTCATCTCTTCTCAATATATACATACATGCAGTCCTTACTTTCCTGAATAAGGTTGCTAATTTTGTTGTACTCCATTGCAAATGTTTTGAAAGTCCTTCTGTTACAAGGTAAAGTGGGTAAAGCTGACACTTACTTGCAATTACAAGTTTCTATTCAGTGAAAGTCTCACTATCTAAAAAAAATTCAAAAAAGGTAGGCTCTTAGATGTTACACTGCCTCTTTTTTCTCATTGCCCCTGTCTTCTACTTCGTTCTATGTGAGTATCAGGTGGATGACACAAAACTGGGAGGAGTGATTGATAGATCAGGTGTCTGTGCTCTTATTCAGAGGGACTTCAGCAGGGTGGAGATATGGGCAAATGGGAATCTCATTAGGTTCACTGAAGTGAAATGAGAAGTTCTGCACCAGGGGAAGAATACCCCACGCACCAGAAGAGGCTGGTGGCCAAGTGCCTGGAAAACATTCTTGCAGAGCAGGACCTGGGGGTCATGGTAGACAATGCATTGACAGTGAGACAGCCATGTGCCTTTGCAGCAAAAGAGGCCAACAGCATTCTGAACTGTATTTGGAAAAGCATTTTCTGTCGGCTGTGGGAGGTGATCCTTTCTCTCTGCTTAGACTGGTGAGACCACACCTGGAGTACTGTGTCCCATCCTGCTCTCTGTGGTATAAGAGACATGGAAATACTGGAATCGGTCCAACAAAGGACCACAAATATGACACTCGGAGCATCACAGAATGAGAGGGTGAGAGCTGGGATTATTCATCCTGTAAAAGAAGGGGGGATTACCTGTGTTTAAATACATGATGGGAGTGTGGGAATGGGAAGAAAGTAAAGATGATGGAACCAAACTCTGCTTGGTGATAGAGCAAAAAGTAGCAAGCACCAGTTGAAATACAATATTTATTTTTTTATTTATTTATTTATTGTGAGGATCAAACACTGGAACAAGTTTTCCAGAGTGGTTACAGGGTTTCCGCTCTTGGAGATGGTCAAAACCTGGTTGGACATGGTCTGAGCAACCAGTTGCAGTGTACACTTCTTTAAGCTGGGAGGTTGGACTAGATGGTTTTAAGAAGTCTCTTCCAACCTCAATAATTTTGGGATTATAGATTAGATAAAATGAATCCTAGTAACAAAAGGGGTTTCAATCCTAGTAACAAAAGGAGTATGAATTTACTGTGCAGCTGTTACTCTTAAGTATGAGTTTGCATAGAGCATAGGCAAACAACAAAGAAATAAATAGAAACCAAATAAGTCCATAAAATCTTAGTGAAAGACTAGAGCTTTGATAAGGCAGAGGCAAAATGCTTTTTCATAAGAAAACTGCTAAATCGGAGCCTGAGGTTGCTGCTAGTTCTTGGCTTGTTAAAGCTCACAGCAGGCTGGTGTGTTAACACTGTTGGTGCTTGAGAAACTGACACAAAAGGTCAGGAATCTTCATAAGTTTCTGTTTGGGCCTGAAGCTTCAGAAGACAATTTTGCATTAAAATACCCCAAAAACAACAAGCATAAAGCAGAACAAAAAAACCCCCACCCCTTCATCCCCTCCCCCTCAAAAAAACCCCATCCGAACACCCCCTCCTCCCCACCACCCCTCGCACCCCCAAAAATCTCCTACAAAACCCCACCAAAACCAAACAAAATAAACTAACAAAAATAACCCTTACTGAAACTCTGTGGAAGACCTGTTGCAACTTCTATGTCAGCGGAAGGTTGCTGGAAGTTGTTTAGAAAAAACCCAAGCAAACAAACAAAAGTTGAGGAAACAGAAGTGTCAAATGTTTTATTGAGGAAAAATAGAAGACAGTTTGCCTTTATCATCTTATATCTTATTTGAAAAGCTCTGCCTCATTCAGTGTATTTTGCTGTAATGATTCACTGGAGTGTATCTGTTCCTGGAACACTTTTTGTATAAAAGAAGGGGGAGGGAAAAGACCAATGGTAATTAAAATGCTGTGCACACATTTCCTTCAAGTGATGTTTACAGTATTTCATAGTAGGGCTACATTTCAATTCTACTTCACCATGGAGTAAAGATGGCATGAAAAATTTCATCTGCCATGTCTTGGTGAACTCTTCTGAATGTAGTACAATGAAATGTATAAAGTCAGGACATTTGTACATTACAAGGATGGTTTTCTGAAGGCTAGAAAATGGTAAATATGCAATTGCTTAATTCCTATATTGTTTCTATTTAGCTTCTATCTGCTTCAACTATCTACAACCAAAATAAAACATATTCCAGTAAAATTTCTTAAAAGTGCTCCCCCCCTGCTTCTCGTGCGCCCCCCCCCCCGTCCATTCCTCAGCATTCTTTAAAATAGGGGCAGACCAATATGTGTTGACTCTGGGCATTGCTTTCTCCTGTGACAGAATTAAAATGTTTGTGTCTAAAATGTGCCTAAAATTCAGTTAATGGCTGAGTTTTTAGTAGGCATTAGATTAAAAAAGTTTTGTTTTGTGGAACTTATTTATGTACTGAAACCAAGAGTCTATGAGTTTATGTCAAGAATAAAATGAATCAGAAAATTAAGTATTTCTCTATTAATGCATGAAAGTCTAACTACCTTATCTGCAAAACAATTTTTAAAAAAAACAAGCTATAAACTCTTATTTGGGCTTTCTATAACCTGAAGCGATTGAGTTATAAGAACCTTGCAATGTATAACCCTAAATCATGTTCAGGGTCTGTCATTGCCATAAATTTCAAGAAAAGTTGCTATATCCCTTCTTCTCCTTGTCTCAATGTAATAGGGTATTCTCTTCAATTTCCCATAATGCTGATATTGCACAACACATGTTTCTTCAAGGATAGCAGGTTCATGAAACATTAGAAAAAAGTGCAGCCCAACTGTATTTTAGTCTTTAATGTTAAAATAAATAAAAAAAGGCAAATGAAAAACTCCCACACTGAAAGCTGGAGTCTTTCTCTAATCAACTGCTGTTGGATTTAGAATTCAGATTTATGGAAGAAGCAGTCTTTATATGTATATTTAATACAATTGGATTCTTCAGACTTTGCGCTGAATGGGACAAGGAAATGAAAACTTAATCTCTAGAGAAATATGAAAACATAACTGACTGAAAAGGAAAAAAAATTAATATTACTTTAAATTTCAACTTGACTGGAAACCTACTGTGGGTCTGTATGTATATTAACAAACTGATTATTTCCCTAATCCTACTGAGATTTCCTTTTCATATGTTAAGTTTTGGCATATTTTCTTCTATTATTTTCACATTAGATGTTGAAAGTTGGATTCAAATATAATCACAAGAACTTGCAAGTGAAAATTTCCACATAAATTTGAAAACAACTACACTTAACATTTCCTGTATTTAAAAAACCCCAAATAAAACAACAACAAAAAAACCCTAAACATCAGGCTTACTAAATAATTCAGTGAAAAGCAGATTTCTGTGGGGTTTTTTTGATAGCAGGAAGGGGTATCAATCCCTTATTCCTCCTTACAGGGTGTAATCTGGCAGCCAGTAAAATCAGTAGAAAGACTGGATTGTGACTGCACATCTCAGGTGGTGGACAGGTTTTTGGCTGCTCTTGACAGAACTGTGTCACTTTTCTGTGTTTGATTTACTTATTCTCTCCCCTCTCTGCCTCGAAGACAAAGTGAGTTAGTTACAAGAGATGGGGGTGGGTGGTTATGTGGGAGTTGTGGGTTAAAAAGCAGGCTGAGTAGCTCTGGCAGGACAGCTTCTGAAATAGAAAAGAATTTGATGCGTTTCTAAGTTGTAATTTTCTTCCTTCTACACATGTACTATGTTTTTTTAGAACTTGTGCTCATACCAAAAACTTATCAGTTTAACTCGTTTACATTTTCATCTAGATAATCCAATGTCACTGTCACATGGCTGGGTCAGGGTAGTTTAAGATGTTGCTGGTGTCTGAGTGAAAACTGGCACTGACTGGCTGCATCTATTTTCTTCCTTCATCTTCTCAGTTCCTTATGTCACCTCTGTTACCAGTTTGACCACACCCTTGCCATTGCTTTGGTCTACACCTGGCTTATATTGAACTAGACTAAGTAACTGATCATGTGTAGATAAATTGATACAAAAGTGTTTTTGGAGAGTTTTATTTTGTATATAAGGACTTTCACTTTTCTGCTGTTCTTGCTTAATCCAGTGTATTTGTACACACAGTAGGAGCAAGTTTTTAGCTGATTTTTGTTTCAAAAAGCTGGCACTGCACAGCTATTTTAGGTGTTAATCTATCTCCCTGAACATCCTAGGTGAACATTCCTGTCTGAAACTTCTAACCTCTCCCACTGCCAAATTTGGTGCAGCTCTGAGAAGGAACTGTGAGGCCAAGTGTCCTCTCTTCATACAAAATGTCTTACTAAATCTTGCAATCCCAGCATCCCAAAGAGTAGACAATTCTGCTGGCTGAGACATTAGTGAGGTACGCTGATGACAAGTCCCCAGAAGCAAATAGCACATGCTTGTTGACAGTCTTAGTGCTATATCCTGTGAAGTTTTTCTCTTAGTACAGATCTGTTACTATAAAGCTAATCCTTTTGCTGTCCTTAATAACAATTTTCACTCCACTGCCCATAAAATGATCTTTAAAATTATTGTTCTGATGAGCTTAAATTAATTATATATGTATATGAGATTATTGCAAGTCTTTATTACCAATGATTAGCTAACCAAATTACCCAACAAATTAATAATACATTCCTTAAAAGACTAGCCATGTGTAATTATATATAATTTAGAAAATGCTCAGATGATGGCACACTGTTTTTCTACAGTATTCTAACTGTATTGTTGGACTCAATTTAAATTATGGGCACTTGTGAGTTTCCAATATGTAATTCTGCCTAGAGAAATCAAGTATTTTTTCATTGGTGCCATGAAAATATTTTTGTTAGACATCATACAAAGCCTGTGAGAAATGCTGAATGAAGTCAGATGCTATATTCAGTTACAGGAATAAACTGGGAGAAACTGTTTATTTTAACGAAGTCAGATGTAGACTTTGGTTCACGATCTGAATACATAAGTATCTGTCAACACCATGATCTGATTTTGCAATCTCAGTGAACAATCAACTCATGTATGTAAATCTTCTTAGAAGGGGTGGGCTTTTTTACAGATTTTTGGCAAGTTTAGTGACTGTGTGTTGCATGATTCTATAAATACCAAATATTGGTTGCACACTTTAACGTGTGACTTTCTAGACTGGTTGAGAAGCTGAACTAAATTTAGATAGTATTGAGGACAATGAACAAGTGTTAAACTGCAGAGAGCTATATATTCTGTTCTCCTCCTGTAAATGCTTTTATTGTGTACACTGAGCTAGGTGGTATGAAAACTTATGAAGAACTGAAAGCTGTTATACTAAACATACTTTTGGTTTCTGGATGTATCATTCAAAGTGGTGATGGCTATACAAGCATGACAAAAAGATTCTAGCCCCAAAACGTGTGCTGCTAATTACATAGAGAATTTGAGCCCCCTGGGTTTCAGGATCCAAACATTTTCTGGTTTTAGAGATTGCTTTTCATTTTTACTGAGCTGAGTCAAAAGCACATATACAGGTGGAAATGAGAGCCTAATGTGATCTTAAGACATTTTGACATATAACTCTTACACAGAGTTTACAAAATCTGGAAGGGAACGATCCCTTCCTGAAGTATCCACTCTGACATCAGAAGAGGAAAATTAAATGAGCCAGGGAGGTGTCAGAACATCTTGGACATGTGTTGGTTTCTGCAACAGAGCTGTGATAATCTACATGTTTTGGTGAGAGCATGTCACGAAGCTCCTCAGGCATCTGTTGAAGTTACATTCACCATATACTGACTGATGTGGGCAGAAACACAGACATAAGAGGATTGAAAAGAAGGAAACAACTTCTGCAGTTGTGTACGTATCAATACCCGCTTTCTCAAGCACCTACTGGTTACACAGCTGTCACCACAGAAGACTGAGGATTTTCAAATGGAAGGATCCCCTCTCCCTTTTAGCCCCTGGTGGGTTGTTAGCTATTGACAGGCTGCAAACAGATCTTTTAATTCTGAGGTTGGCTCTCTGCTGTCTGAGCACACAGGGCACTGAATGTGACACCATTGCACCATTCCATGCATTTTGACCTGGCCAGCTTGCCCCACAGTTCAGTTCATTTTTTTTCTGCATTCAACACAACTTCAGTCTGGCTGTTGGATCAGTGCATGCTAGTTACCATAAACAGATACTTTGTGAGCCAGCCTCTTTTTCTTTACAAATCTCACAGCTGTCTGTAATTCATTCATTTTCTGACACTGAAAATTAATTTCCTTTGTCCTCTGGTATTGCATTATATGATGACTGACGAGAATCATTACAGTCATTTAAAAAACAAACAAAACCTGAATGCAAGTCTGTAAGAATGAGCTACTCTGAGCCCTCTAGAGGGAAGCATTCTTCTCTTCCATATTAGCAATTACAAGTGTGATTCTTTGCTGTCCTGGGATTGAACTGATGCCATATCACTGAGACAAGTGCTGGATGAAAGGCTCCAGGAGGAAGACACAATGCCCCTTCTGGAAGAACATACCACTAGCTCCTCATCTTAGTATGACAAATACTGTGAAAAGGAAATACAGGGAAGCATAGGATATCTTAGAAAAATCTTCTGTGAAAGTCTTCTAGCAAAGGTACTTACATGCAAGTAGTCCTACTAGATCAGATTATGGTTTTGTTGATACAACGCAGTGTGCTTTTGCCTTTTGTTCAAGGTTGTTGACCAGGATATCCAGATCCTTTTCTGCCTGTCTCAGAGCTTGTACTGTTGCTTGGGGTTACTCTATTCCAGATGTAGGACTTTGCATTTTCCTGTGTGGGACCTCATGACATCTTATTTGCCCATTTCTTCCAGCAACCAGAAGAAAACAACTGTGCTCATTTGAGCAAGAACATGTACATTTTGCTGCTACACTTCTTACAATGACTTACACTCTGTGAAGTTCTTCTCTGATGGCTTACTTGCGTATTCTAACCTGTGACCTTAACGCCCTTTATGACAAATTTTCAAGGTTGCCATGTTTCACAGTACTTAGAAATTTAAAAGTGCACCTGATTTTCTCATTTTTGACAATTTTCATGCATATTCAATCATCTGAAGCAATTTAATATACTGAAGTTTTGTGGAAACTACAGCTACTTTCTCCTTGAACTACTTTTAGTGCTTATCCAAATTGAGCTATGCAAGAAAAATCTGGGCCAGTTCATTTTCAGAGGTTGGTTACTCTTGTGTTTAATATTCTCTAATGATCCACTAGTGTATTCCTGAATGTGTGTTGCTATCCAATAGATTATAGTACAGATGCATAAGCTGCATAACAAAAGGAAAGTAGTTGTTGGAGAGGGATGACTTAATATATTCATGAGTAGCTAGTCTCAACTTGGCTGTGTCCACAGATTATTTGGATCTTTTTAATTTAAGAATCCTGATGGACATAAAATGTAACTGAAATGAAAGTCTCCTAGAAATAATTGATGAGGTAATATTCTCTTAGGAATAAGAATGAGCTGTGCTTGGTCTTCAGCTTCTAACAGATGGGAATGAGCACAAATATTGCACTGTTTAAGAATGTTTTTGGCACGGAGTGCTGTGATAACACTTGGTGTGTAATGCTTTCAGGATTTTTATCTCTGGCAGTCGCAGCTTCCACTTACCTGGAAGATTTGCTTTTAACTCAACATCAAATGAACATGAATGAGTCTAGTCATTGGTAAGTGACTAATCCATTATTTTGTAAATGTACGACACACCATCAAGTTCCGCTTAATGTCTGAAATTGCCTATTCAGCAAGGCATTTGATATTAGAAGGTAAAACTTGATTGTAAGTAATACATTCTAAGAACATTTTGGTAAAGACTTTTGTGAAATAGAAATAAGACAAACTCAAGGATTCTTTCAGTCTTTATTTTTAAATGGTGTAGCTCTGGTTTTTGTCAGCATGTTGGATCACTGTTGTTTTTCCAGCCAGGAGTAGTTGGACAAAGTCAGCATAAAATCACTCTGCTACTTGTGGTTATTTGGGTTTCTTAAAAAATCAAATGAAAGGATCAAACCTGCTCCATACTCTTGATTTTTTTTAAAAAAATAAATTATTTCCTCTCCAAATACAGTTACTTTTCCTCTGAGGTTGCAGACAAAAATTAACTATGTGAATTTTGACCAGACTAGATCTTCAAATTCCATTATTTAAGAGGTTAATCCCATTTGCATACTGATGTCTCTGTACTGTTCAGATGAGCAAGGAGAAGTAACACAAATCAATTCTTTTCTCCTTAGTTGAACTACTCTTGGAAATGAAGGGCAAGTAGTTCCTCCAACAGGAATCACTACTCAAGGGATGTTCAGAAGGATCAACTGAGAGACTTCACGGAAACAGGACTCTAGCTAATATTGTAATGAAATACCTATCATATCGAACAGAACTCATAAGTAGAAATATTCATAACAAACTTTCCATATGTTAATAAAAATGCAACAAAACAAAAATGAGAAGCTGTGTATAACTGCAATAATTGCACCTTTTTGGTAGCAACTTTGAATGCAACATAGTCCATTAAAATTTTTGAGTTTTGGATGTGTATGAGACCTGATGATCAACATCTGACCTGTTTTAATCAAAAAAAGTTTTCTACTGATATCTTCATTAACTGAATTTGTTTTGTATAGTGTAAGTATAAAAGTTTCTTTTGGAGACAACTCCTCTTCAGACTTAGATCACTTCCAGTATATGTAGTTGTTGACCGTCTGTCTGAATCTGTAAGATAAAACAATGTCTTTTAAACAAAAAAGAGTCCTGATATGTCTGAAACAATGAAATACAATTTCAAGAGGGGAAGAGAGGGAAAGGAAAATAAGAGTTAAGGGGAAAAGAAATAATAGCCCTAGGTCTTCTGGGTAATCCAAACCCTTTAAATGCTTTCTTATATGCAAAATTTGATTTCAGTAAGTAATTCTCCTGAATTTATGAGATTACTCATATGAGTGAGATAATATTCAGTGTTATAAATACATATTAACAGTGTTTCCTTGTACATTATCAGTGTTTACTTATTATATACTGATATATATTATAAGTATATATTAACAATATTTATGTGTTTAAAAGGCTCTCTGTTTGTTTCTTCTGTGGTTTTTTTTTTCTGGATTTTTTCTAAATAAAGAGATTATACACCCTACCTTGTTCCTTGTTTTAACATTCTAATGTTAAAACTGATATTCTGTTCTTTCTTCAGTCATTGTTAAAAATGAGGTCCTATGATCCTTTTCTTATCTCAGAAAGAGGAGCTGAAATGGTGGCAATGAGTGAATAAACAATTTAACAAATGTAATAGAAGCATATCAATGTTTCTTTCTCTTCTTCCACCTTTCTAAATAGCAAGACAATGGAAAATTAATCCATTCCTAATGGGTAAAGACATAGAGAACACAAGGCATAATCAAACTCTTCCTTGCTATCTGAATATTTTAAATAGCTCATTATTCTCTATAGCACAGATATTCAGGGCAGCTTTTCATCTTTTGCTCTAGTCCCTTATATCAACCTAGAAAAGCGTAAAGGAGACTTTTACGTGTGGGACTTTGCTTGCTTGGTTGGTTTGGTTTTTGGTTTGTTTTGTGTGTTGTTGGATTGGGGTTTTTTGGGGGGTGAGGGGACGTTGTTTTTTGGTTTTGCTTTTTTTCCTTCTCTGACAAAAGGCTCATTTTCCCAGCTCAATTAGAACAACAGAGTCCTGGAAGCTTTCCTTTTATGATTCATTTTAATTTTTGTTTCTAGTCAGAGGTCTATTCAATTCACACTGAAGTGGAGCTGAAGTGTGAATTAACCTTTATACTATGGGTTCATCTTCATTAGTGCTTATACGAGGACTGAAATTGTGAAACTAACTTCCAAACATCCATGCTTTGGTTTGCTTTCCTTAAAACTACATTCCTTCTAAATGAAATCTGGCATATGCATTTTGGAAGCATGCCTAGTGCCCTCCAGCTCCTAAAGGACATTCAGCCCATTGCCTCAGACTAGAGTTAATCATGTATATTCTGAAACATACATACTCTAGACTTTAATTCTGCAGTGCCATCGGTTTTCCTCTGCAGACTCACTTCCCAATGCACTAGATTGTTTGTAAAACCAGACATTGTCTGTGTGGATGAGTGATTGCGTAGGATTTTAGTATAAAACAGGGTGCTCAGTGGTGAGATGCTGAGGAACTGAGCAGCTAAGTCAGAACTCTGTAGCCATTGGCACAAGCGCTGTGTGTTTGAGGAGCCATGGGAAGTCAAGGGCTGGAAGAGTGGTTAAGGTGACTACAGCAGTTCTCTGCGTTGTGAATGCTTTTCAGGGTCTCCTAAAAAGGATGCATAAGCCTCATCCTCGGTATGGAAACACAATGAGGATGAAAAATAGTCAAGTGAATACACATAAAAGAAAAATGACTGGTCATTAATATTTAATTTGTTTAAACAAATCCTATTTTTCTTCCTAGAAGAAGACATGGTACCAGTTTCTTGGTTTCACAGAGCAGTGCAGAGTACAACGAAGACTAAACTGTCAGAAGATATCTGGGTGTTACTGACTGACTGTCTTATGGCAGTACTTGAAGAACCTCCTGCAAATACTCCAAAGGGTTTTTCTCATAAAATTGTGTGAGATGCAGCAATCTTCACTCATCTTGATTTTTGACTGGGGAACTGAGGTAAATTAATAAAACAGGGAGTAGTAGGAATGTTACTGGTTTTGCTGATACTTGTTTACTCAGGTTACACTCTAGAAAACATGTCTATCAAATATTTTCCCACCAGACTGAGTCAGATGTCATGTTACTAGGCTTATTTCTGATATGGAGGGGACGGTGGGGTCTATAAATAGTTGATTATATTCAAAAGCAACTACTGTTAGGTCATCTTTTATTTATATTGTGTCAAATACATACATAGTGCTTTTATCGCATGCAATGACCATATCATCACTGTCTCGAAAGACCTACAAGCTGCTCCTTAAGAGGGAGCAAGACGGCTTTTTGGATTGGTTTTTTTTGTTTGTTTGTTTTGGGGTTTTTTTTGGGTTTTTTTTGTTTTTTTACTGAAGGTCTTGCAAAACCACCTATTGCAAATTAATATTAATCCCAGAAGGGCTGATCACAGTGTCAAGGCACTGATCTTTTTCCTCATCTTTTTTCTTTTTCTGTTCTTTGGTTTTATGAAGAAAACTGCACTTGTGTTGTGTGTATCTTAGCTTTCTGCAGAAACATTAATATCTGTATTAATAGCCATATATTATCCAAATCAACATCCCTATGTTATTGATATATCCAAATCAATATCCATATATTAATTAATGCACTGGGACAGGAAAGCGAGGCGGGAAAAATTCTTTGTTACTAATGAACACTTCAAAATAAATTTCCTGTAATTTTCTTTAAAATGGATTAATAATTATGTGGTTAGCTGCTGTGTAGTAGAAACTGAGGATTGTTGAAAAGAGATACAATCCAACTTGTCTACTGTTTCCAGCTTCTTGAAGAGTCGCTGATACAAATACAGTCATGAAACTAAGTAATAGCTGTCTAAAAGATGTCTATACATAACAACTTTCAACTGTAAAGAATCCACTGAATACATTTCCTAGAAGAGTTTTTTTGTTTGATTGTCCATAGTATACAGGAGAAAGGAGTTTTTGTGGAAACTCCCATCTCCACTCTTAATGTCTGAGATAAGGATGCTAGTAGGAGAGCTCATCAGAAGAGCAGAGGTCAAGTGCATAGTGGTGATTGCTTACAGAAGTGAATTTTGCATGTCTAAAGTAGGACAGTTGGAATGGCAGGAATTGTATTGACATGTTCATAGAACACAGTTCAGGAAGACTGCATATCATCTGCTAATTCACCTTATTAAGTTAATAAAAATCCTAATCACATTTGCCATTTTAAATTCTGCTCTCTTTAAATACCTGTCAGTTATGAAAATTACTTCAGGATGTAGCATAAATTCCTATGTAGCTGTCACTTATGCTACAGTCTCATTTTCAAAACAGAAACCAAACAATTTTAAAGCAACTAAAATGCTTCATTTTCATTAATTTGCATTGCATGCTACATTCTTTTCTGTAGTGGATTACTGAAGTAGTTGTTACCTGTTTCACTGTCCTGGTTCCGGC
>VZSF01000023.1:0-209028 GCA_013398295.1 Chionis minor | reverse complement strand
ATTCTATGATTCTATAATTTATAAATTCTGTTCTTTTTTATTCTTACAGAGGGACTATTAAGACTCAGATCAAGTATTAGCATAATAATTGGGTTTCTGAAAAGCCTTGTGAATAACTAAAACCAAACTCACCTAATGGCTGCTCTGTTTTTTGTTACAGCTTTTTTCCAGCTTTTTATATTGTGGGAAGGAGATGAAGTTGTAGATCACTTATAAAATGCTCCTGCTCAATGGACTGGCTAAAATAACACGTGCAAAGTCACAAAAATCACCATCCAGTAAATCTGCAAGACCAAGTTCCAAATACATTCTTGAAATATATTAAGGATTTCTAGACATAAAACTAAATATTAACTTTCTTACTAATGCAAGCAGAGCACTTTTATGTGCCAAAATACATACACACAATATATACACACACACAGAGTATACATGTATACATGCAACATTAAGCACACACTATGATTTTCTACAACTTACTAGTTTCTCATGATGTATGATAGCATCTTATATGAAAGGATTATTTCTCACATACAGAATATAATCTAAGTTCTTATTTCATTTACCTCAGAGGAGTTCTTAAAGCAAAAGATGGGGTCTTATGGTCATACCTATTTCAAAATAGTCTTCAGTATAAATACATGTTTCTTGTGCAATTTGTCTTATACTATGTATAACAACTTACCTCACAGTTTGAAATCACACCAAGTACTCGCAAACTTGCATTGAGAATTCCGCTCCTGGCTGGAAGACAAGAGTCACGCCTTCAAAAGACGGGGACACCTACACATAGTTCTCATCCTACCACCAAAATGTGGATTTTGAATCTTGCTGCAGTAAAACTGCTGGTCCCCCCAATGTAGCAATGCATTTTCAGGACTTGTGCTGCCACTATCCCAAATCAGAAAAGATTTGTATGACCACTAGGGGGAAAACATTGAAGAGGAAACATGTTCCCTGTCCCCAGCTGAAACTAAAGATTTCCCTCTTCTTTATGAAACTTCAGAAGAAAAAAACAAGTCCTCTAAATGAACTATAATCAGTGATTTTACTTGTTTGCTGCCCTTAGAGCAGCTGTGTCGTCCATTCTAAACACATGTAAGACGCCAAAAGAAAGGGCTAATTATCTTCTGAAGCATGAGGCTGAAGACCAGAGTGTCCCAAGAACACAATGACTTTCTCCTTATGATCCATTTTTGTTTCCTTGTTATCCTGACACAAGGGAGAACAGCATTGTCTTTGCAGACGTTAGGCAGAACGCACAGAGGTACCAGGAGTATTAACACCTGGGTGAGATTGTTTTGCAACCTCATCATAGTGTTGCACTTCTGTAATCCCTGCAGAGACCATATGTACCAAAGTCACCATGTCCCTTCCATAGGCTTTGGATGAGAGGCTAAACTCACAGGAAATAATGCATCAAAATATATTTGATACAGAATACCTTCTCTGCTGCAGGTATTACCTTTTATTGTCTCTGAGATTAACACTAAATTGAAGCTGGGCTGTAAAAGGGATGGAGAGGAGGTCTCAAAGGGAAAGGCTAGCCTATTGAAAATTATATTTTTCATCCAGAATGATGCAATTCAGACAAGTTTCAAACTTTGTGGCTCCAAAAGCAAGCCATGTGCTAGAGAGATGTATTTTGCTTTCAACTATTTGTAGCTGCAAGCCTGAGTCTCTGAAATTCTCCACGGACCACAGGAAATGTATTGGTGATCTTCTGATCCTAGACAGAGAAGAATTAAACAAACTATCCACCTTGAACACGAGACAGAAAAGCGCACTCAATCTCAATGATAAGAGGTGGCTGCAGCATGGAGCACAGCACCTCACAGACTACAGCTGCAGCACACTGCATGAATAACCTGGCAGTCTGCTTGACTTTGACCCCAGCCCATTCACGCAAAAAATTGGGTACTAGAGTACAACAGAAACCCAGTTTCCACGGTCAGCTAACCAAGGGATCGCTGTAGGTGACAGTTCTACCATTGAAGCCTGGAGCATATTATTCCAATGAGCCACACACTACAATTTAGAGAGTCAAGAGTCATGACCCCACTGAAATTGGTGGTAAAACTCTTGTCTTCAGCGTGGTAGTTTCATTTAGACCTGATTTTTTAGGCTCTAAACTTTCCCAACTCTGAATTCAGTTGCTTGATTTTAGGTCCTTAAATTTGGTGAGGGGGGGGAAAAAGTAAAAATTAACCTTCACATCCTCTGACATTACTGGAGTTTAGCTAGCCAAACAGCTAACTGCAGAGAGGAGGACAGTTTCCAGGGGCTCTGAATTCCAGTTTATACACTTGTTTATTGTTCCATTTTTTGTAGACTTTTTGTTGTTTTGTCCACTTTTTGTTGTTTTTGAACACATGTTTGTTTGAAACCAAGCAGAAAGATCTAGAAGATGTAGAGTCTCTGGAAGGTCCAGGGGTACATGGCTTTTGAAGGAAACTAAACTGGGTACAGAAAAAGAGCCGGAGGCAGTGACAAACGACATGCCCAAATAAGTGCATTCAATAAACTAATGATTAGTTTTATACTCATGTGATCTAATGCTCCTAGAAACCTTAGGAGTGAAATAGTGAAAAGTGTTCTGAAATCTCTGTGAAATACTAAGGAGCATTACAAAAAATGAAGCTACTGTCAAAAAAGAATGAAGTAAACATTGTATTTATTGACAATTGCTTTCATTTCAGCAGTTGCTAGTACAGAAATTGTTTCACTGGCATAAACAAAGTGTTTACTGTCAAGAAATAAAATATTTTACTTTCTCAAAATTAAAATTCTCCAATACTTTACAGCTGCAGTAGACACAGAACTCCAGGCAGCGAGACGCAGCTGTAAAAGACCTTCTTTCCTGCCTAAAGATGCTATTGTTCTCCAGAAATTTCTTCTTATTTAATGAACAGAAGAGGACTCGGAGGCTGGAGATGTTTCTGTCAACTAATGAAAATTCATGATAGAAAATGAAATCTTCTTTGAGTACACAAAATTAAAAAAAAACCCCCGAGGAGGAACAGTTAAGAACTGATAAAGCCTTAAAGTTTGGCCCACTATTGCATGTGCAACCATAAGAAGTAAGGGTGTGTACACTACATGCTTCTTCACAAAGCTAGGAACTAAATGTTAAACAGAGATGTGATCCTCCAAACCAAATCACTGGTTTCACCGCTACGTGGCAGCAGAAATAGACTGGTCCTGTAGCAAGTGTGTACTATGGCAAAGAATCATGGTCAGTTCTACAAACTGGGTCACCTGCCCAACAGAAAAATTCATTTTAAAGACCACCGGAAGTGCTACAGGAGTTTTGTCTATCGTGTGTGAAGATCGGAACAGAGGACAATCAACGAAGCTACTGTGTGAGAGAGTATTTGTTGAAAAAGCATGGGAGAAGCTGGCAGTGCTTGTCATTAATACATATATTAAACAAGAAAGGTTTATGAAGGTCATATGGTGGGATCAATGAAGAGGAGTCCTTCCCTCTTCAGTAAATTATATCAGGGCTGCCTTTAGTTTAAACATGCTGCATTTAAGGAGAAAGCATTTGAACCAATCAAGTCCACGCCTGCCTTTTGTGCAGCTTGGAGCTGAACAATCAATATCAACAGTATCTCTTCACTGATCTTGGATGCTATCTAAAAGAGATGGGTTACCAGCCAAATTCTAGTGAACTTGTGGACACTCAGGACTAGAATGGAGTTGTATGGTTTGTTTCCTTTCCCAGCAGTGCTTCAGGAACTGAAACCGTGGTACTGACATTAGAACCTTTGCAAGCAGCTGCAAACACCACATCTTGGTGTTATCTATAGTTCTTGATACTCGGGCATTTAACAAAAATAGATCAGAAGGAGGGCAGTTATATCAAAGAAATGTATATAGTGTTAATGGAATAAAAGAAGTTCTGTTAAATTCCAAACAATGCTACATCCGTCCCCACTCTTTGTTTCTTAATTCGTTCCTCTTGATCTTCCCAGTGACTGTCTTTGGCAGCTCTTGGACAAATTCCACCTAAATAAAAGACAGAAAACAATGTGCCATGTTCTACAGAGTTGGTTTTCCAATACCCGCTCTCAGCATAAGTGGAAAACTAACATCAGTAAGAACTGCTTGCCCACAGGATCAAGTCCAAGCCAAATCAAGGCAGCACAATGTGCCACTTGTGAAGCAATTTCTTTAGCTACCTATATGGCCAAACATCTATGTAGCTGCCTCCCAGCTAACCAAACTGAGCAGTGTAACGTGAGTACTGTAACAAAAGGATTTTGGAACACCAAAATGGTATCAGAGGTCAAAGATGAACAAAGAACAGAAGAGCAAAGGGACGTTATTGGCACAAAGTCTTTAATGGTCCTTTCTTCCTAAGAGTTCTGCACAAGTGAACTAAAGCACTGCTAGTAGCTCTTTTCCTGTAGTGCTGGGGTTACTGAGAAACACCAAGCTTATCCTCCTGCGCTTTCCTCTTATTTATTAACTGTGAGGACCAGTAGATTAAAACTTACTCAGATTCAGTCAGGTACTACCCTAAGGTCACCAGAGAGTGCTTGGTTGAAGATTAAATACAAAATGGAGAATTATGATTGCAAGCCCGACTTAGAACACGCAGATCTAACTGGGATCTCATATGAAGCTTAGAAATTTTTGAGAGATTTAAACAAACACGTTACTCAAATACATGAAAAACAATTTAAACTAACGTTACTTAGGAAAGATTTTTCTGGAGCCAGTGCTATAACTGAATCTTTATCACTGTCTCTTTCAGGGGAATCATGAAAATCCAAATAGTAATTCTCCGGAGATTTATGGAAGGGTGCCCTGGTTTAAAGTTTCTCCTCAGAAGCATTTACCTTTCTTGGGTATTTATATGGAGCAGTAGTTTTCTTGACATGTTCCTGCAAGTCACAGGTTAAGCTCTCCAGGTCAGTGGATGAAAAGGTCGGGGACAGAACCACAAATGCTTTCACAACCTGTAAGGTAAGGTCAACAAAAGTGATCTTACACCATCCATCCGCCAACCATCACAGGTTACCAGTGAGTAGTACTGCTCAAAATCATGATACACGGAAGGGAGGAACAGAGAAACCAATGCAAACATAAGAAATGAAAGCACAGTTTCCTGCCCTCATTACAAAGCATGAGCGTTTGCTCTGTCCTCTCAGCAGGGGTCAAGAAGTAGGAGTAATAGAGGTGTCTCTGCAGAGTTCTCCATGAAGCTAAGGGTCATTCTGTTTCTCTCTGAAGTTTATTTACTCTGAGGACAGTAGGCCCATACCAGCCCAGCACAGGACTGGGCTTTGTCCATACGTGTAGCCCAAGTCTAACCCTCAGGCAGTTATACTTTAACTTTGGCTACACCAAGACAGCCAGAAAAGGCAATTTCAGCATATAGACAAGTCCTTAACAGCAAGGGGAAAGTAAACACCACTGTAATGTTCTCCACAGAGAAGACCTTCTTGGGATGAAAAGAAACTAAGAAGAGCAAATACATATAAACGGCAAGGGGTTTTGCCTGTCACCACAAGTAGAGTTATCCATGATGACATGACTGCCTTAGAGCTGTACATTATTCACATTATTCAGTAGAGAATTCACATTATTCAGTAAAGTAGGAGCTGCTGTACATAGTTATATATTTAAACAAACATATTGCTTTCCCTGCCACTGTTCAGCATCGTTACCTCTCCTCTGAGGGGATCTGGGCTGCTGACAACAGCTGTTTCTGCTACTGCTGGGTGCTCTATCAGTGCACTCTCTACTTCGAATGGCCCAATGCGATATCTAGGTAAGGAAAGAAAAATTCAGGATTTGGAAAACCAGTACCAAATGTTTCTCATATTTAAGGAAAAAAAAACCCCACAAAACAAACCAACAACCAACTATAGAAACTTTAGGCAGAATGGGAAAGTTGGCTGTATTAGAAGGTAGGAGGATTTCATGGTGGTCATGTGATAGAGGACTGCTGGGGCTGTGGGTACATCTCCATCTTTCCCCTTTCCTTGTGGTTCCTAAGCTGGAGCTCCATCCCACCCTGATAGCTGGGGTCTGCAGTACCAGCTGATGCTACATTATGATATCACATCATACAATATCAAATTGTTTCATTTCAACATGTTAAGAATAAAATGTTTCAATGCTCTTTGAGTCTGATAGAGATGTCCTTCAATTTTAGTCAAAAAACAAACTAGATAAAAATCTATCCTCTGCCAATGGAAGTCTCCACTCTCCATTGAAACAGATGAGATGTTGCAGGGGAAATGGAGACAGAGATGCCACTGACATCACCAAGATGATACTGCAGGTCTATGAAAAGCTAATAATAAAAGCAAGTATTCCTAAATCAAGAGGTCAAAACATTCCTCACAGCACTATGACGTCAGAAGCTCACCAGGAACACAACATGCAAGAGTATACAATGGCATATTTAGAAAGGAGCATGCAAACTGACCCTGAAGAAATGATGATGTCATCGTCTCTTCCAAAAAACTGAAAATATCCATCTTCATCCATAGTCCCTCTGTCTCCAGTGATATAAAAATCCCCACGTTCACTTTCTGCGGTTTTCTTAGGATTATCCTCAGAGTGGTTTACAAACAGTAGTTTAGATTTTGAGCATGCATTAACTATACATTATGCTATAACACACATAATGTTAAATGCACTGCAACTTAATTTTTCAGTCAAAGATGTTCTAGAATTGTACTGACATTGATATGAAATACAATAAAATAGGTTTAAAAAACAAAACCATTTTGATTCTTTAAAAAACATTTTAACTCAATCTTGAGCAAATTTTTCTCTTCCCTTTCCTAACATCCATCAATCCAAACAAACAAATTACTCTGGTAATAAATAATAAAGTGGGGAAAAATATTCAGCATTTTGAACCACTGTGCAATTGGGGAGGTTCTGGGGAGATTGGTGGTGGTGAGGAATAAAATAAAGTCCTTACTACATATTCAGAGAATAAACCAAGCGGTCTTATAGGTTTGCTTCTGACAGCAATTTCCCCCTGTTGTCCTGGAAGCAGAATATTAGCATTTTTGTCTACAATCTAGAATGAAAAACAACATGTATTTTAGTCCAACGGGGAAAAAAAACCCCAAAACCAAACACAAATAAAAAAGCCCAGCGAAGGAATCTAAACAGCTGCCAACAAACCTGAACATCATAAAGGGGAGCTGCCTTCCCCATTGATCCAGGTTTAATCTTCATTCCTTTAAAAACAGAGCAGATTATTCCCTGTAAAAATAAAAATAAAAAAAAGTTTTGCAATAGAAAACTGCTACATTCAAATTCATTAAATGTATTTTCTAGAATAATTTCAAAGAGAGGAATTAAGATTCATAGGATCCTACACGCCAGTGCTCTACAGTACAGACAAACAAAATTAAGAAACTCCCTGAAAGAATCCTGTTCCATTTTCGACAAAGAATTCATGCCCTCTGCTAACCAGTCATCTTCTTTAGATTCCAGCTCTGCCCTCTTGCCTGTCACTGTCAGCTGAGATTTGCTTAAGGACATTTATGGAAATACTAGAGCACACCTACTCCCAGAAATCCATGTTTCTGGCAAGTTCTGTGCGGAGAACCACGAAAGGGTGCTCTTTCAGAGGTTACCAGGGGAGGAGATTACTGAAATATTCAAAGAAACATGAAGGAAGAACAGGCTGTGTTCTTTGAAAACAAACATTAAACCATTGTAAAGCAAAAAGGAATTACAAAGATTTAATAAAATATTGACCCTACAGAAGTACCGTTTCAGTCTGGCCATATACTTCATGGATGTCCAGCCCAGTCTTGCTTTTCCACTGCTCCATGACTTCTGGGTTGAGTGGCTCCCCTCCACTCATGCAGTTCTTCAGGTTCATGAATTTGTAGCTTCGCAGGGAGTAAAAAAACAAGACAGACAGCAATTAAGTCTATTGGGCAAGACAAGGAACATGCAACTACAAACAAATAATACTGGAGAGCTGTATACTGGGAGAGTTAGCCCCATGAAGTGGGGAAATCAGAGGATTCCTGATCCTTCAGCTCCTGATACAGCAAGGATATCAGACTATGTTTAACACTGTATATATAAGTACTAGTAGACAAAGTTAAACTAAATAAAATAAACTTTTTGCTGAAGTCAGCTGGGACTTAAGAACATGTCTATAGCTAACCACATGAGCGATTTGCTGAGCCAGGGCCCTGATTGTGGACCCTCTGCAACAGCCCAAATGAGAAAGCGCAGGAGGGGAGGAAGGAATGGTGGCAGGCAGTAAGAACTGGAGCCGGGGAAGATGTACAACTGACACAAGTTCAGTAGTGAAAGTCTCAAATTTCTGAGGGAAAACATCAAGTTTCTCTGTGTTTGATTGTAAAACTCAGCAAAACTCATGAATTTTGTATGATGGTCTTTTCATGAAGGATATTTTAAACTAAATTACTACCCTATTTTGGGTCAAGCAGCTAGATCTGGGAGATCACTAAAGTTTAGTTAGGGTAAATTAAACATCAGTAAATAATTTCGTGACATACTTGGACAGATCACTTTGCACCAGCATGCGGAACAATGTTGGAGCACCAACCAGCGTGTCAATAGGGTATCTGCAGAGAGTCTAGTGAGTTAAACAACAGGAGGGACATATGAAGCTCAGAGAAAAAACTGCTTTGTGGATGTACAGCAAACAGGTGATACAGCCAGCAAATGTAGCTCTCCTTTCTATGTAAAACTGCCACAAACTCTGTTGGGTAAGAAACCCTCCTACAGTTGGTGTAATATGCAGAGATTCACAGTACAGAATCAGACAAAATCCCACACTAACATGTCTACGTGACACCCAGACCACACAGCTTGGAGCATGGCCAGAATAAACCTCTCTCTGTCTACATTACAGGGAGGTTTTCACTTTCATCTTGGCCAGTGTAGGCAGAGAAATGCTTCAGTTTCAGTCTGCATTAAGACCAGCTGCTATTACTTCCACAGTCACTCCAACAAAAGGCAAGCAATTAGTGCTGCTTTTGGATGATTTTCATTCATGTGCTCACCAGCTATGAGTAAGATGTATGAATGAATCGCAGGTTTGGCCCCTTCTGTGTACATTAAAAATGCTAACGAGGCCTTACGCAACAGATACAGCATCTCAAACACAACTACGGACACACCCCTCATGAAATCCATAGATGCTGTTAAAAATTTTTTTTGGTGCCCTTTCTGCAGATTAACACATCCCTGAATTTTTCCTTACATCTAGGATGGCTGCTGATTCAATCTGTGGTAGCCTATGTATGAAGATGCATGACCCAAAAACCCAGGGATCAAACACAGATGCCAGTGAAGCTAATATCCATCCCGTGTCTGCTGTGCTCCATATCATGTCTGAGGGAGTCAAATCCAACCAGTACCTGGCAGAGTGGAAAAAAATTAACAAAAAGTTAATGACAAATTCTTGCTCAAAAAAACCCCCAAATCGCGAATAAAAAAACCCAAAAGAACCAACAAGCCCACAATTTCTGACAAGACACACAGGCACTGGGCACTTTGAATAAGTTTATTTTATGAGCTATCTCTAGAATAAAAGGACACCCAACCATATGTTTGCATAAATATATACATATATCATACATGTACGATGCCAGTCATAGCATAAGACAGAGTAAGGGAAAGAGAGGACTCTGAATTTCAATAAAGTGACTTTCCACTAGGTAGGAAGACAGGGCTGAAGAAGCAGCATTCATGGATGCTACGTTGGACACCAGGTATATCAGTTCTAAGGCTGCTGAGGGACCACGGTTATCTGTGCAAGCAACATAAACTCTGCCTCTGCTCATCTACACGTCACAAAGCTTTTTGCAGCCCAAACAGCACGGTATATCTTGGTTCTTTGCACTAAAGTATTCCCAGCTGATGGCTGTCCTTTGAACACTCTAAAGAAAGGGCAAGAGATATTCATGGAAAAATTAAAACACTGAAGGTGATCCTAATCCCCGAGAAATCTGCTGGAGATTCTAGTCTGATTTCAGAGGGAAAAGGATTAGGGCCGTACATTGGTATTTCCTATTCATTAATTTTTCATCAGTTCTACTATGCAACTTCAATTATCCCATGTTCAACCAGGCTCAAACCTTTCATACCTTTCACTTAGAAGGGGTCTGAAACCAAGACTACCCTGGGAATGTTCAGTCATCTTTGGAAAACCTGTGGTTCCACTGGTAAAGAAGATATTCATTGAGTCTTGAATCCTTGTTTTGACGCAGGAATGGTCATCAGATTCGTTTCTTTAAAACAGAGAATGCAATCGTGACTTCAATAGTTACTTTACACAGGCTTCAGAATGTAGTGAAGTATTGGATATTGCAGAACTCCTACCCCAAATAAGCTTCTCAGAAGCTTTTCACCAAATTAGACTAAAATGATGTGGAGTAACACTTCCTCAAAGACAGACTTCCCCTTAAGAACAGGATAGAAACTTCCCAGAACAAGACCACTGTTAGTAAACAACTGTGATGTGGATCGGCAATCAAGCAGTCATGATTAACACCGTAATTTTGGCACTTGATGTGTATTTCTAGTCGATGAATACTTATAAATGAGCACCTGTGAAGCATCATGACTGCGGTGCCACTTACTCATACTCACTTGTACAGGTCAGTGAAGTTCAGCCATCCCTCCCTACTGCCTTTGGACACGATTAGCTTGGTTTTCAGAAACGGACACTCAGGTGCCACTGAGTCCACGGCAGGAGCCAGCGTATCATCAGTAACGATGCATGTGGCTTTTGACGCCTGGAGTCGATACAATATGTCTTTGGCGGATAACTGGGATACTCCTGGAATTAAGACAATTCCTGGAAGAGCAATAAAGATAGTTTGGGATGGCATTTTTTACATCTGATTGTTCTCTATGAACCTAAACTATTAACTATTCCCAAACCGACCTCTGAGATAAATTTGCCCTGGCATTCCCAAGCCAAATAGTTATAGTGGAGTAATACAGCTGCTAGTGCTCTCTGTAAGGAACTGTCTGGTGGCTACCATGGCTCTTCCCTGCCTTCTGTCATCTTTATGTCCTGCTCCACAGGCCACCTGTTGTACGGCACCTAGTGTAAATCCTTCAGGACTGCCTGTGTAATGGGTAGCTAGGCCACTCACTAGATTATTACATTACTTTTCCTTTACAAACTATATAAATTCTCGACCTTGTCAACCGATTTGCATTAACCAGTTTTACCAGTCTCAGATATGCTCACTGACCTGATCGCATGCAAGCCACATTCACCAGCCACCATTCTGGGACTCGCGGCAGAATCACAACAGCTCTGTCCCCCTTCTGCAGTCCACATACTTTAGTCAGCACATTGGCCACTTTCCGAGACAGGAAACCCAGCTCCTCAAAGCTCCACTTCACTTCTTCTCCTTTTCCATTTATCCACCAAAAGGCAGGGTTTGATGGTCTCTTTCCGGCCTACAAAACACAGGGATTCAAAACCAAAACATTTCCTTCTGAAAGACCATGAAATTATAACGCACAAGTATCTGCAAATTATGGAAGATCTGAGTATTTCACAGCTGGCACACAAGCTATTATTTTTCTCTTGTCCTTAATGGATTGAGATTTTCTATGGATCAAGCTCAGATATTCCCAACAAATTCTGCTTTTCTGAACATGTTTACCAGCCCAACTGCCTCCAGACCCAAGTCCTAGTCTGGGTCCTATTTCAGTTTAATCCTTATGTTGAGCATTAATGCTCCTACAAAGTAACAGGTGATGTGAAATACTTCACATAATACTCCTCATATTCTGGATGGAGTTGTGGAATACTGTTAAACAGAAGCAGCACAGGCAGAGGACAAAATAAAACATATCCCAGGAGGGGATAAGGCAATTAAACATTTGTGGGAGAATTTTCCCTAGCATGCAATGTTATTGTTATGTTGCCTGTATTTTTATGATGTGAATAACTATTATTATAGTATGCAGAAGGAATAAGCACAACCAATTCGAGATTAAATCAAAGTCAAAAGGGATTTACCAATGCTTTTTCTACCTACACAGGGAGGCCCAAGGGTCAGAAAGACTTTTAAAATAAAGCAAGAAAGAATGAGATTTTGTATAATTTCCTAATGCAAATTGGTTTGGGGAACTGATTGTTTTGATAAAGAAAAAACCCAACTGATCTGAAATGTCATTTGAAATAAAAGTATCTCATCTGCACAACAAAAGATTTTCTACCTTTTCAATCTCAGACCATTTGTCCAGTACATCACTTGCGAAGTTAAAGTACTTTGGAATTTCCTGTTCGCCTCGCCTGACTGACTCGTACTGGGAATATACATCAGAGGCAAGCAGCCGGGGGTGTCCATGGAAAGTCCTATTAGGAGGCTTCAGAGTCCATAAGGATTTGAGAGTCTGTAATTTAAACAACAGCTTCATGGCAGAAGATGCTGTACGTAGATGCTGTAGACTATATAAGAAAAATGCAGAATTGTTGCTATGAATCCTGCAACAACAACAAAAAAAAAAAAAAACACCAAAGCAAAACAAAAGACCTTGAGATTATCTAAAGACAATTCAGTTATGAATTGATGACTTATTAAATGAAGTCACTAAGGCTAGTCACAGCCAAACTGATGTTTTTAACAGTTGAATTAAATGTGAAGTTCCCCATTCTGCTTACTTAGATTTTTTAACACCAGCTTTTAAAGGACTTAATGTCCTGCACTGATCTGGCATCTTGTCTGTAGCTCAGCTGATCCTTAATAGATTCTTGATGTGTTCTTTTGAGCTGCTAATTGCTCACAACTCTCCTTAGTCAAACACAATGCCAAATATTATTGTTTGCATTATGAGGTTACTGGTTCTTACACCAAAGCATTCAGCAGTTGATTCTCTATTCCTTTTCCTTCATGTGGAGTGAATATATCCATTCTGACTGACGTATCCATTCACCACATGCATCCCAAGAACCTTCACTTCAGTAATCCCTTATGTAGGTCCCCAAATTTGATTTAGACATTTCTACATTTGCTCTTCCATCTGTACTCACCATAATGACCCTAAAAGCTCTCAAGTCCAATTACTTTCTTCCTTTCCATTGCTACTCTTTTTATATTACTATTATTATTACTACATTTCCCCCCACCCCCAGCAGTCTAGAAGATTGCTTCAGAACTGTGCTCAACTCTAAAAATTTTAATGCTATTTAGTGGCTTCTCATAAGTGCACATGAAGATTATCAAACATGAAAAAAAAAACTGGCTCGTGTCTGGAAAAGCCCAGAGTCAGAGCAGGAGCCAGTGGAGTCCTGGAGGCCTATGATGATTCTAAAACCTGAGTCTACCTATTGATTTTCCTTCTTCAACCACTAAACACAAATTACTAAACTCAGTAGAAGGTTATGTGTGTGACTGTTGAAATACAGGTTAATTTTCTTTCCTGTTCTTACAAAAGATGAATCTGTATACAAACTAGGAACAAAATTATAGGTAAACTCTTGATTAAATTCTTTTACATGTGTAATTTCTGTGGCCCAAGTGAAGCTGCAAAATTTTGCCCTTTGTCCCAGGTTTTTAAGTTCATTTTATATTCATTTACCTCTTGTCCTGTGTCTTAAACTGTAACTAATTATATCTCTGATGCATGGATCTCAGTTTTGGTCAAATTTTACTTCTCAAGAAAAAGTAACTTATTTAACAGTGGAATTATTTCCTTATTCCTTAGCAGAAGCTTTTACAGTAATATTTAATCTATCAGGTGAATGAACTCAAATACCTAGAACTTGCACAGCTTAATCTTTTCAGTGATATCTGACAGCGTAAAAAAAATCTGGATGCAGATACCTTGTCAAAACCAACAGTAATTCACAGTGTTCTCCATGCTATATGGAGACTGTGGTAGAGAAATACTGACCAGCTGTAAATAATCCTATAGGATATCATTTATTCCTGAGAATTAATCATAGGACATGGCTATAAAATTAAGTGTTATTATGTCCCTAAGTGTCACCCACTGTAGATGCAGGATTATAGAGCAGAAACTTATTTAGATGGTACTTACATTTTAAATCAAAACTCTATTGACAGGACCTGGTGGGGAAAAAAAATCTAAAAAAGGTTTACTAGTGAAAAATGGACTTTTAAATATTCCCTAAATAGGTCCTCTTTGAGGTTGTGACCTCCACTGTTAATGCTAAAAATCTATGGATCCACTTTCATTCCTTTAACAGAAAAGTTAATAATTTTCTTTTTAATAACATAGCAAGATATTACTTCTTAGTCTGCTCTGTTTCTATGATTTAGCTATAATCTTCAGATTTCAAAGCACTGCAATGACAAAATCTACACAATAGCCTGTAAAGAAAAGAGAGAGAAAGAACATTCAGGAACAGTATTCAAGATTGGAAATGGTATTCATGACTGCTAAGCTGAAAATCCAGGATCCCCTAGCAGTCTACAAAAATGTCTGCAAAGTTTTGTCATGAGAGCCTTCAACAGTTTTTAGCACTTTTCCACGTGTAAACTTAGAGGTGAAAATGAAGTAAGAAAATTGAGGAAAAAGACCCAGTAACGGCAAAGTCCTCTGAATTGCTGCGAGAATCAGAAATTATTTTTCCTGATTTAGTACCATCTGCTTCTTCTCAATGATCAGCAAGACTAGGAACTTGGACAAGTATTTTCCTGACCTGTTTGCTGTGGACAGTATAGATTGAGAACTGTCTGAGGTAGATCCTCTTCATTCGGTTCATTCGGCTTTCAGGACAGGTGTTTCCCAAACAAGGCACTGCAAAGATGAGCCTTTATCTGGAGATGTGAAACCTGGACACTCAGTCAAAAAGGACTTGGAGTGAAACCCTTTCTACTTTATCATTTGCTTCTTTTGAAGTAATGAGAACAGAATACAGCACAAAACAGACGAGGCAGCACAATTCTTTCTGTGGAGTGACCTTTTTCTTGTAATAATTTACAGCGCTGTTAATTGTGCATAATTTGCACCTTCACCTAAAGCACTTTGTATCTTCTCTTTTCCCTCCCTTTAACCATTTAAGTAGATCACAAATTCATCAAGCTGAAGAGCAGTAGTTAAAGAATATGTCTTTCTCCTTCCACTCAGAAAGGATCTGGGAATGTTACAGTGATAGTTTTTGAAGAGAGAATATCACTTCACTGCTGATACCCACTACAGGACAAAGATGATTTTAATTCATTTCTCATTTATTTGCACTTACACTTTTTTTTTTAAAAAGGAAGCTGTTTATACTAATTCCAGTAAAAAAATTAAAACATTGTAAGCTCCCAGATCTGTGCCTCCTCTCTTCCATTCCTCATTCTTAATTACTTGCACCTTCTCCCTTTTGAAAATTTGTAGATCAATGGCAAAAGTGGTTCTAATACCACACATCTTCAATACATATGAGTGTTATCTCCTTTTTTTTTGCCCCATAGCTTGTTTTCCATATGTTCTCCTAGTGTCCTGGGTCATGATCACATGCCAAGTGTGATGTGTTATGGCTGATACAGATAATGGAAATTTTCTCTCCTCAGTTTCCAGATCGTGTTATACTCTTCCCCACTCTTTGTTCCTTAGAACCTTTCTCTGGATCTTCCCAGTAGCTGTCTTTGGCAGATCCTGAACAAACTCCACCTGAAAGGCAAAACCGCTCACTTTTAGCTAAATACATTCTGATTAATCTCCCAAGGTACAAGGAAAGACACACTTTTATTCTGGCTGGGGTAAAAGGAAGGGAAGCTGCAGAGCTTGGGGCTGGGATAGTGAAATTCCTTGGTACACATCTTAGTAGACTGCACAGATAGTACTTGCAGGGACAAGTAGTACAATTCTGAAGAGACGAGTGCTTCAGCTGTTAGGACAGGGAGTTACTGGTGTCTTTGCTGGTTGTAAGGGATGGATTCCAACTCCTCTGATGCCAGCAGGAATTTTCCCTTTCCTTTGTCCGAGATTCTGAACAGAGCTCAAGGGAGGAACTGCTAAGAGCTGAATGCTTTGCCCATTTGTGTTGCTGTGAAAGCCCCAGTATTTCATGAAAGGAAGATGGGCCCCTGATAAATGTAAGTTACATTACCATTTCCTCCCTTCGGGTCCTTTCTAGCACAGTCAGTAAGCCCAAGCCTGCAGTTGCAACAGACCCTGTAATTTTCTTTTAATTTATTTTATTTAACTGTGGTTGGAGTGTTTGTCAGAATGCAGTTGAAAAGAACCTGGGGCAGGACAAAAACTGTTCAATTTTTGATACAATTAGAAGACCTGTCTTTTTATAGCATACTTACCTTCCTCGGATACTTGTAAGGTGCAGTCACCTTCTTGACATGTTGCTGAAGTTCATGAGTTAATTTTTCTGGATCATGTGATACAAAAGCAGGTGCTAAAACAACGAAGGCTTTGACTACCTGTGCCACAAAAGTTAAGGGACTTCATTAACTTCCAGACTTGGGAATAAAGGGATGCATTTGTTACCCAAAGCGAGTATCAAAATTCAGAAATGTTTTTCCTTTAGTTTCCCTTTTCATTAGCTGTTTATTACAGAACACAATGTTATGAAGGACACATTCTGCAGCAAAAGATTTTTTGTATTTTTCCACTTCTTTTTCTTCTTAACTTTATACAGTACTAAACTTTTAAAAAGTTGTAGAACAGAAAAAAGAACAGTTGAAAAATCTCACCCCAGGGCCTGAAGAAATATTGCAAAGTTGAAAAATATAAAAACAAAATTAAACACTCTGGATATCATTGCCATCATTGGCTTAGTGACAGAAAGAGAAATAATATGAATTTTATTTCTTATAAAAAAAGATGCCCCAGTAAGTCTGAAGAGCCAGACTTTTTCTCCACATGAAACCTGCAAACAGGGAAATAGTTCTGAAATTCCAAGATCTGTCAAGGTATAATTTTAAAATTTTTTAACCTGCAACAAAAATCTGCAACATACTTAATTCCAAGGAAGCCTAGTACATATAGAGAACTTGATGCTTAGAATAAAGTGCATTTCTTTCTGTATCTTTTTTTGTTTGTTTTTACCTCGCCTCGAACTGGATCAGGACTGCTGACAACAGCTGACTCGGAGACTGCAGGGTGTTGTATTAAAGCACTTTCAACTTCAAATGGGCCAATACGATACCTAGGACAAAATGCAGATATGACAGCCATAGCAAGCTAACCATTCAGTTGGTCTTTCCAGATCGAATTTTAACAGGCAAATGAGCAAAGCTAAAAGCAACTGACTTACCCAGCAGAATTAATTATATCATCAGCTCTCCCAACAAATGAGACATATCCTTCTTCATCCATAATCCCTCTGTCCCCAGTGACATAAAAATTTCCACACACAGAGGCAGCAGTTTTCTCTGGATCATCCTGAAAACAATCAGACATTTCAAAAAATGTATCTAATTGTTAGCGGCATGTACTGCGCTTACTTTGCAGCATGCTAAAAATGATCAAGACAATTTTTAAGGTGTTCTCAAAATTAGTATGTTCGATAGTATTTTCAATTTCAAAAAATCCCAGAGATGCATTAATTAGCAGTTCTGTGCTGGAAATATGTGAGAGGTGGAGAAGAGCATTTGTGTATATATGGATCCGTGTTCTAGGGAAGAAAGGGTGTGCTCATGAATCACAGGAAGTTATTAAAACATATTACCCACTCTCTTCAGAGAAATGATTTATCATTGCAGGGGGTTGCCACAATAACCTCCTGCCAATGGAAACTTTTCACCTCTAACCTTCAAGACCAAAATACAAATGAGGTGACCTACAGGAAAAACTTCATTATCTACATTGATCTATCAGGTCTAGATTACACAGGAAAAACACTTTGACAACAGAAGACATAATGAAAAATTGAAGTAATAGTACTGAACCAAAAAGAAGGTTTTTTATCATGGTGAGCAATTTGTGCAAGTTATCTGTGGATGCTACAGATACCCAAACATTATGGGGATTCAGAAAATAATTAAACACACACATAATTTCCCCAAAGCTTTTTCAACATGATGATTCAAACACAGTGAAGAATATCTTTACATTTGACTGATTCTAGTGTTTTCTTAAATCTGTCCTACAATTTGGCATCACCACAGATGCAATGGTGGCGATCCTTTAATCTGAACCAAAATGGACATTCTTCTGATGTGTTTTTTTAAGCCTGCTCTGCTGTCAGTGGGCAGAGCATTCCCATTCAAATAGTAATGTTATATTATGTATGCCACTAACACAAAGCCACATGGTCACCTACACTCGAAGGTTTTGTGCTGTAGCTTGTTTTTGTACTGTTGATCTTGTGCACGTCAGCCATGTGACGGGCCACTGTACAAAGAGTTTCTCTGACATCAGCAATGAATGCATGCTCCAATGTGTAATTTTTAAATATTTAAAAGATTAATTTGTAGGAACCCCTGACAGTGGTATGAGGGAACGCTTGTGCTCTTTGGAAAGCTTCCCTGAGCTCATGGTGTATTATAGTAGCCTTTATGGGCTCCCTTCATTAATCTGTAGCTAAGGGTAGGAGTTGAATGGAAGGGAAGGAGTGCTGTGCTGAACATAAAGCCCAGGCTGAGTGTCAGGTACAGGTCTGGAACAAGTTACATCCAAACCCATCAGTCTGATCCTGGAATAGCAGAACGATGTACTGATCAGCCTCAAACCCTCAAGCAAACTAGAGAGACCTTGTGAAGATGCTGGATGAAGTTATGCTGCTCAGTAAGCATGTGAGCATTATGCTAAACAGTACTTTGCCCTAGGTCTCTCTTAAGCTTTTCAACATGCAGAGAGAGGTAAACTCAATCTTACCAAGTACTCAGAGAACAGACAGAATGGTCGCGTAGGTTGAATTCGGATAGCAATGTTGCCTTCTTCTCCTGCGGGCAGGATAGCCCCGTGGTCATCTATGATCTACAGAAAGGACGTATCGCTGTTGCTTTGATTATCTCAGTGAAATATCTGTGCTATAGCACAGTGAAGGACAGAGAGGGACACAGACAGCAGCCTGTTACTCATGTACCCACCACATGCAACATATCTACATACCTGCACATCATAAGGAGGAACAGCTTTTCCCAAAAAGCCAGGTTTAATTTCCATTCCTTTCAAATTGGCACATATTGCGACCTGCATAATAGATTATTTTATTTTTTTTTAGTTTGTTCAACATCTTGCAGACTTTATTACTGGTTTGCATTAGGCATGACACCTCTTCATGACTTTGCCATGACAAGGACTGAATCAGGACCAAAGCAGTGTGGTTCTCCAGCACATCAGAGAGGTGTTGAGAGGCATTTTAGGTCAGTCCTGTGGAATGAGGTTGCTTGTGCTCAGTCTGAGACAGTGGGTTCTTCTGCAAACACTTGAATTTGCAAGACAGCAGATGTGAAATTATTGCAGATCTTATTTCAATAGTGGGACAATTAATTTGGGACCATATCAAGGGTTAGAGGAGAGAATGCCTGAAATCTGACTCTTAATAGCTTCATTAATGTTCACTTACAGAGAAGTCTAGGATGTGAACTGATTTAATATTTTTCATTAAAAACCTTGGACAGGCCAAATTGATACCCAGAGCAAATTTTTTTTTTGTTTTGTTTTGCCTGTGTATAATGAAGGGATCTACTACAAGTTATTTGATCTGAGGTAATCTCTGGCGTGGTTTTTGCAGGGGGCTGAACTCTGTAATCACAGTATTTCCTATAACCATTAAAATACGCAGCTAGTTGATTTTGAAACTATATCATCATAATTATATATAGCCGCTTTTAAATAAAATTAATTTAAATGATTTTTACCTTTTCCATTGATTTATCAAGCACATTGTACCTCTGGTATTGTTACCTTTCAAAGGGCATACTGCAAGAATTAATGCAAACGTACTGTTTCAGTCTGGCCATAACCTTCATAGATATCCAGCCCTGTCTGGATTTTCCACTTTGACATCACTTCAGGATTGAGCGGCTCCCCTCCAGATAAACAGCGTTTCAGACTCCTGAACTTGTAGCTTGAGAGGAACAGCAAATGAAACAATTTTCTTAATTTCTGAAAAGCGCAGTGAATGGTCTTAACTGAGCAGCCTCCCTCAACTTTAAAAGTACTCCTAAAACTTGACAAGCTGCTTTAGGAAATGACAATAATTATTCTGTTACACAGTCCTGGACTGGATTCCTAGGTTGCTCAAGTTACCACTGAGGATAATGTGGTTTATCTCTGTGTCACTAGAAGTAGGTATTTTTGCTGGAAAAGGTGTTTTCCTGGAAATCTGAACAAGTACATCAGTTGTTCATGAAAAGCTGAGTTACGTGTCAACATCCAAGGTCAAATAAGACACTTTTCTAGAGCAAAAGGAAGGCTGAATAGGAACATGGAGCCTGAGCTCTCTGCTAAACCAGGGTTGGCTTTTGTCATGATGAAAGATCTATGTGAGAAGAGTAAGTACCTTACCGACGGTGTGAAAACTCCTTACAAATCACACTGACTAATTCTCATAAGGTGAGTATTTTACAGTGGAGCAAACTGGTGGGAATAGCTGCCAAATAACCCAGCATGTGAAAGTCCTCTAACTGCTCACTTCTTTATCAAGTATATGGGAACAACTCCACCGCAATCCAGAAATTCCCTGATCCAGTGCTGCCTGAAACCTTGACTTAAATTTAACTGTGAACCATAAGTTCAGAGGAAGCGACAACTTAAAAAAAACTCACTTGGTTTCCTCTGTGCTGTCTTTTCAAAGACCCATTCCTGAAGCCTGAATGGCCTAAGGTGCGACTAGTTAGTCTCATATTTCAGAACATAGCTTTCTTTTCTGCGAGCAAATTTTGCTAATTAAATTTCCTTTAAATGAAAAAAAAAATAAATAGGCAACATAAGGAACTAAACAGCTAGAGCTGTCACAGCATTATACCTCAGCCTCCCTCAGCTACCCCTGCAACAGACAAATGTGCAATACCTGCTCAAGTCATGTTGGACCAACATGCGATAGGCAGTGGGAGCAGTGCAAAAGGCAGTGATGGGGTATCTTGAGAGAGTCTAGAAAAACAGAAAGCTATTCTGTTGAAAAGAAAATGTAATGGTGGGTCTGACCTTGCACATGTGCAGGTGGTTAACACAATTTGCATGCTCAAATGTCTGCAAAATGAAAATCATAAAAATGCAACATAATTCAACACAGAGAACAACTATGGATTAGCAACTATGAATCCTGACTGCGAAGTGGCTGTACCTGTAAGTCCCACTGCTGTAGAAAATATAGTACTTTCTGTCCAACAAAAATCACTCATGTAAATGACTGACAACTGAGAGTAGTAGTTCCAATTAAGATTGTTTTCTGCTTCCCAAAGCCACTGTCACCCAGACTCAAGACTAAGTGACAACAGTGAACTAGACCAAAGCTTTTCCAATTTTATATTTTGGAAAGTCTGGATCTCCTCTCCAAACAAGAGGCCAGTGTTGAGGAGAATAAGCCAGTTGACTGGTTTTGCAAAATGGCAGAGAGGAGGAATAGGCATTCTAGCAACTCATTGAAAATTCAGGATAACAGGGACCCTGATTCAGGTCTATGCCATACTCTGATTACTGGCTCATGCTCACCCTGAGCCCAAAGTAGCTGGAATTCTACACCTGAAGAGATCTTTAGGCTAAATACAGGACAAGACAGCAGTGATCCTGAGCTCTTTTTATCCTGCATCTTTCACCGCATCTTCTCCACGCTCTAGCTATGTCACATGGCCTAGCCAGGAGGGAAAACACTTTCTCCTCTAGCTTACTGGGCACCAAAGGGAGGGGTGACTCCATGGGATGTGGGAAGTACTATGCTCAATGCTACAGAGCAGTGAGGACCAATGCACTGGAGCACAGCTTGTTTGCTTTATTTATGCAAAATGGAAATAAAACTCACGGTATAAAATGTAATGCTTACCTCTGCAATAACTGCTGGTTTAAACTGTGGCATATTATGTACAAAGACACACGATCCACACATCCATGGTCCAAAAAAACTGCTCCAAACTGCTTTTACCCAGCCAGTATCAGAAGTATTCCACATTATATCTGAAGGAGTCAAGTCCATCCAGTACCTGATGATAGAGCAGAGATGAAAAAAATGCTTCACAGAGTGTGAGAGACTCAGGTACAGGTCACAGCCTAATTAAAGGAAAGGGCAGGAGGCTTCCATTAGAAGATGCGGTATCAGCAAGTGAGGCTCTTCAGAAGTTTGTAAGAGTTGAATAGAATCTTGAATATCCTCTTACTTTCCCTTTATTCTCTTCTGTTTAACATTTCTATCATTTGCTTGTCTCCTGAACAGTGCAAAACATCCTTGGTTTGAGTCACAGTATCTGGATCTAGATCAAAAACCTAACAGATCATTTGGAATAGGCTTTCCCTACCTTGTGGATTACAGACATCGGCTAAATCACATCTTATTTCCCTAGGAAACTAACCAAATTACTTCTATGGGCTCTACGCGAACTTCCAACTCAGAATGCCTGGGGAAATGTATCCTTTGATTATCCTAAAATTTCTCACTCCTTGGGAAGCATAAATAAAAGACATTCAATGAAAGCAAATCAGTACCAAGTCACAGATGCACACTGTGAATTCTAGCTTTTAAGGTATAATGCTATGGTCCAAGGTTGCTTTGGTTCTCAAATAATTTGGTTTACATAATACTAAAGCACTCCACTTTATCCGGTTTTGCGGTAAGGAGGCTATCCTTACTGCTGCTCCGCAGGCAGCCCTCTGAGCGACAGAACATTGTGTTTGATGATCTCAAATGAGTCTTCAAGAAGCTTTAAATAACGAAGATTTCACTGTGAGCAGGGAAAGGTGAGGAAGAAGCAAGATCCTACACTCATGAAATGACTACTTTTACTGGAGTTTTACAGTCACATTTTCAATTTAATTTTGATCATGTCACTTAATCAGGACACTGGGAGCAATTGTAAGGTATACCTGGCAGTGGTTGCAAATCCGATGCCGTAACTGCTGTGGGACTGCACCACCATTTTTGGAGAGCCTGTACTTCCACTAGTAAAATAAATCAGCATTGGGTCTTTACTCCTTGTCTTGACACATTTATGGTCAGCAGATGTCACCCTTCAGAAGAAAGAGTATATGATGATTACTACATGTAGTTTTTCACAAAGGAAGCGGTATTTTTTTAAGGTTTAGGTGATAAACAGGAAAATGGCTGAAAACTATGTGATCTCACTAAATAAATAGTTGCATCAGATATCACAGGTAAGAGTTAGAGAGCACATTTTGCTAGTCACAAGTGTACTCTGTGTGCTATAACTTTCAAGATGTGAGCACCTACAGCATATTCCAGTGACTTGGAATACAACTGTTTGGGAAGGGCACTCAGGGTGCTTGTTATGGAACAGCAGGTAGATGCAAAACCAACTTCTGCCTCAACACAGACTGTGTCCCAGTCTGAAGTCAATGGGGGCCATATTCAGGCTATTATGCCAAGTAAGGTAGTCTTAGACACGTACTATACCATTTATGTTCAGAAGACTGATGAACAATTCAGATTGTCTGGGCTACCAAGATAGCCAAGGAAGAAATAACCCATGCCATGTTAGCTGAGCCCCGGGAGCTGGCAATGTGCATCTCCTCACTGAATTCAAGAGGCATTAGGCTGGGCTTTAGAAGGCAAGCACAAAACAACTGCAAAAATTAGTACACTGTGTGCTTGTCTTGTGATCACAGTGGAAGCAGAGAGCTTTTAAAAGCTGACAGGCTGCTGAGTAAGGAGAAGCTGAAAGACCTGAATACAGCTTCCAAAAAGTGTGTTGGAGGGATTTGTACTTAATGCAGTGATTACAGCAAGTTGGCAGAGGGATGCAAAAATGTATTTTGGAAATCAGTCCCAAAACTCAGCAATGTCACCTGAGTGATACAGCTTCCTTCACCTCACAGGGATGATGGTAAAACAGTTGGATACTCACACAAAGAGTTCTTTGAGGTTCAGCCACCCATGTCTGCTCCTTTTGGATACAATTAATTTGCTTTTCAGAAACTGGCATTCAGGGATGACAGATTCCACTGCAGGTGCCAGTGTATCATTAGTAACGATGCACTTGGCCTTCGAAGCCTGGAGTCGGTATAAAATGTCTTTGGCTGTTAATTGGGATGTTCCTGGAATAAAGACAATTCCTGGAAAAAAGCAATAAGCAATTTAGAAAATTGACCATTTCTCTTTATTATGTTCACAGGACAAGACCCCAGCCATTGAAAAGCTGAATTACTTGCCAAAAACTTATTCTTTGAGAAATAGGAGTCTGGTATAACTCATGTTTGAAGGCAGCTTGAGTGAATTTGTGGCCTAGGAATGACCTGGGATCATCTGTCTCTCAAAGGCCTCCAAACCCCGCAACACTGATGTTGAGTTTTGTATCACCCATATTAAAGGTATCTACATCATGAGTAAGATCTAGACTTTAAGTGGTTTTGAGCACTTCCTTCACAATTTGTTACTCAGGAAGGAAGCGTTGAGATTATGAACCCTTTAGGTATATGAATAAGGCCAGCATTTGGATTATATTTACATCTGGAATAAAGCCGTTATTCATTTCAATACGGAATTAATACCTCTGATATGGGATAAATAGATTGAAGTCAGGTAGCTTACACATATTGTTCAGTCAACATAACCCTCAAGCTTGGATTCATTTTGTAATGTGAACAAACTAGGTTTGGATACTGAGTACAATGTGACTGAAATCACATTTTCAGGGCGGCACAGGGGGGATCAATTTAGTGCATTTTTATACCTCCCTTTCCCAAGGATTTCAACAGATTTGACACCTACAGGTTGACTTCAGTCTTCTAGCACCTTCAGAGGTGTCTAACAGATTTTACAATTGGGAAACTGAGGCACTGAGATATTGAATGATATGCCCATGTCGTAGTCCAGAAAATCTTGGATGCAATAGAATTGGATTCCCCTAGTCTTAGACCCATTTACAATCTGCAAGAATTACAGAGCTTAAAAGTGGGATAAAAATACTTGATCATGTCCCTGTTGATGCTGAACTTTTCCACCATGGATGTTCAGCAGTCTAAAAATGCAATGGGTTAATTCTTCCTAAGAATTTGCAATCTGTAACAACAGAGCAAAAAAAAATTACTGTGTTGAATTATGAACGAGTCTACTCACATAACTTAATTGCATTAAAACCCTCCACACTGATAAGGTATCTGGTCAAATTTGGCATTCGATTGTAAGCATTCAACCTTCACTGGCTTCAGCTGAGGATGCTGTTTAACTGGACTGTGTCTGTTCAGCGCCTAGTACAATGTCACTTTGGTTCCCGTGTGAGTGCTGCCAATTCTCCTTCTATGCAAAAGCTGAAGTGTACAGGGTATAGTGGCATGTTCCTCCCTACATTGTCTTCAAATTAATTTAGCATATTTTTCATATCTTTTATTTATTTTCTTTCTGCATCCAAGAGATCAGTAAGATTACTCACCTGCTCGCATACTGGCTATATTCAGTAGCCACCATTCAGGAACACGAGGTAGAACTGCTATAATTCTGTCTCCCCTCTGCAAACCACATGCCTCAGAAAGTATATTAGCTGCTTTCCTAGTCATAAATCCCAACTCTTCAAAGGTCCACTTCACCTCATCTCCCTCATCATTTACCCACCAAAAAGCTGGGTTTGCTGGTCGTCTTCCATCCTAGAAGGCAACAGAGGATATTAAAATATGAAGACAATCCTTAAAAGGTTTAATTTCAATACAAAATATCTCCAGACTAAGCAAATCACCCCTGGCAACTAGTTTCTTGAAGTGATACCTATATTTCTGACAAAGAAAATAAAACAGTGCATTCTATTCTGCAGCTGATATTATCAAGTATCCATCAGGAAAATTGATTTATATCATCTGAGATTCGTTCCAATGTCTATGAAGTAAAAGAAAAAATACTACCTTTTCCAGTTGTGACCACTCATCTAAGACATCACTTGCAAAGTTGAAATATTCTGGCAGTTCCTTTTTACACTGGTTTACAGAGTCATAATACGAAAGAATCTGAGATGTAAGAAGCCTGTTGCATCCATGGAATAGTCTGCAAGGCAACCTGAGAATCCGCAAACGCTGAGGAATCCATGATTTAATAAATGTTCTCATGATAAATGATTTGCTATCAGACAGTGGGGAAAAAATCAGATGCACGCCTAGAGGAATCAGTCATCTGAAATGAAAGAAAATACATTTAAAAATAGCCAGGTATTGGATGCTGTCCAGTTTGTGATGTTGGACAAATTAATGCAAACCAGCTTGAATAAATAAGCTGTTTGTGTGCCTCACAATTTTTCCCCATTATTTTCTGCGACTCTGAAAGTAAGTGTTCCTCCTTTTCTGGCAAAGAGATTGTGCACTGTTTTTTCATTGTAGTCTTTGTCCTCTACTTTGTCAGCTGATGAATGAATCTCATATTGCCTCTCTAAACTTTCACTTGCCAGTCCTTTTCTAAATATCTACCTCTTGATTCCTGTAAATTTTACATTTTATTTTGCTGCTTACAGAAATAAAATGGCACTAGTTAGAAAGTGTTTTGAGGACACTGTTTATCCCCTTGATTTAAAGCAGCCTCTGTAATTTATGCTGTGTCTTAAATATACACTAGATGGCGATTCACACTGAACTTACGCACCAGTAAAACTGATGAATCTGATTTATCTCTTTGAGTTCTGTTTTCACTGGGGACATGAAATAAACACTAGGCAAGGAAAGGTGAAATGCCAAAGACTTATATTTGCTTTGCACTTCAGCTGAAGTCTGCAACTTTGAAAAAGATAAATGTTGTAAAACAAACTTGAAAATTCCAGCACTTCCAGTTTCTCCTAGAATTTCCTACACACCAGGTAGATGTAGAAGATATGGAAGAGACAGAATCAGTGATACTGCAGATATTTAAAGCCCAGTCTTGGAAGTCAAAAAACTGGATCTTTACTCAAAGATGCAGAATCTTCTGATAAACTTGTATTGAGTGGAATCAAGTCCTTACGAATGTACCCACCACACTAAATCTAAGGGAATTTTTCCCTCAATTCAATGGAGCCAGCTTTGCTTTCAAATCTTTCTATGCCACGACCTTCTCCTTGTTTAATAGGCAACAGTACGTACCTATCTAACAGGGATTCTACGCAGTTACTTTCACCTCTGGATTATGTATTGCAAGTGTACATGTAGTGACAGCTTAAGGTGTTCAATGCCAATAAATAACAGTAACTGACATCGCTCTAAAATCACTGTTTTTGTAAGGCAAAACAGATTAATGCAAACAGACATATGCCTCACATTTGAGGCATATGTCAATGGCTCTCGACCACACAACAATTTCTAGGGTGTGAGTGGTAACAAAGCGCAAGAATTGTATTTATCCTGCATCCAGCATTTCCTGCTGACTGGCCTGTGACTTCTGCAGAAGGCAGATCTTCCATAGCTCTCAAACAGTAAAGCACAAAATGAAAGAGCCAGAACTAGTTAGCACCGATGAAGAAATGTGCAGAAATGTGACTTAGTGTGCTGTATGCCCAAGAGAAAACACCGTACTCCATCAGTTTCACTCTCCTGGTCAGTTCTCCTAAATCCCACTCCATTCTTCATTGCAAATCTGTCATGGCAGGACTGACTGCTGTATGTTCCTCCTCTTACTCCAGTTTCCTTCCAGGACATAGATGTTAGAAGCCCTTTCCAAAATGGTGCCTATTCTTTGGTAGGGGGTTTCCAAGAGGGATCTGAGTTGCCTGCTATTTGTTTCAGTGGCAGGCAGGGGAAAAATGGTTTTGTCATTCTACCTGTGCTCTGGGAGCCTTAGGCTGTGTTCTGAACTTACAACACAGCCTGTTCAGATCAAATAGGCCTTGTTAGTTTTCCCTGTTTTTCTGAAAGATGCTTTTTAACCCTCCTAGGATGTTACTTGAAATACACCTTTGGAAAACAGACTGTTATGAAGAGAAAAAGACCACAAAGTCCAACAGGATACTTTAATCTTTCTGCTTCTTTTTTTTTTTAGTACCTGATTGCTGCATCTGTATTTACCTGTGATCTTATCTTGCAACCAGCCTGAATACACAGCTCCCTCTGATTTCATTAGGCACCCTGTACAAGTGCTAACAGAACACGTCTCAAGGTGCATTACAACCCAAAGCCTTTCAGATTGATAGGAAAGGGTTCACTTGAAACCCAGCCCCACTCACATGAGGCAGGAAAATAATCTAAATTGAAATATTCTGCCATGCAAGATCCTTCACCTCCAAGAAAATGGAAGCTACCACATCAACCACCATTACAAACAATCCTTCCTTTTTAGCAGTATCGTCCTGATACTATGTTTTTCTTCCTTTGGCCTAAGGGTGTCAAGGAGCAAAGCTGCAATTACTGCTCCTCAAGAGGGTCATTATTGGAGGCAAATTCTTTAACTATCCGTTTGGCTCTACTAATCTGGATCCATCTATCTGCAAGTTAGCTCTTTCCTTGCTTGTGCCAATGAAACAACCACCAGAATACCTGGTCTTCTCTAGAGAGGCCAAAGCTTTGGGTGTACAATTCACAAATTTCAGCAACATTGAAGGGTCAAAGATATTTCTGCTATAAATACAGACTGGCAGATATTTACAGAAATAACCATTGTCTTAGTAAACGGCAATTGCCTTAGTAAACGGCAACTTCTTAATCTGTTTCTAAGATATTTCTTAACATGTTCTGCAAAGACTATCTGGGGACACCTCATAGTTCACAGACACAGTTGATAGCTATCCTAAGGATGAAATAGTACATTTGGTGCCTTCAGTTTACTGTACAGATATGAGCTGCATGAAATTGTGCTACCACTGAAAATCAATGGCAAAATATTCTGGTTTAACCCACAAGTACTATCTTACTTGAGCTCTAGTTTGGCACTTAAGCAGAGATGGGAGCCTCACAGACAAGGCAGTGAAGAAATACAGACATTAAAATTACATATGCAAAGCAACCAGAGTTTTTCCCCTGTCTTCAGCATGCTCTAAATCAGATCCATAATAAGTATCTCTGTAAGTGCAACAGACAAGTAAATATTAAGCAGAGGAGTAGCCCTCAAGTACTTTCCCAGGTATCTCATTTAGTGTTTTGTCTGCAGCTCTGTGCTGGGTAACGGTGACAAGAGCAGGCTGTCTAATTAGAGAAGTGCACTACAAATTGACTGGTGCTTCTGCGGGCAAGTGTTTCCTCCTGTGCTCTCTCACCCTCTCCCCAGGGTTCTGGTTTACAGAAACAGTAAACTCCCCTTCCCCACTGGTAATTTTTTTCTAAATACTGCTAAAGATGGGGAAGTAATTAACTACATTAATCTTCCCATGGAAAGATGCAGTTGACTCCACTGGTGGTAGACTCCGTTATCAACCTTATCAGCCTCTTAGTTTGCCTGATACAACAGCAGCCATTTAAGCAGCAAACCCTGCTGTGCTCCTTTGCTTCTTTCTTGCTCACTAACTGGATAAAGGCAGGGCAAGATGAAGACACATCTGTTTTTCTTTCTGCCATTATTGTTTCTCACGGGCTTCCTGGCAGCAGACAGCATAAGCCCAAATGAAACAAAGCTAAAGAAAGCCAAACTCCCCCAAATAAAAAAGGAGAACAACGTACTCTTGCTGAAAAAAAGCAACTTTGACAGAGCATTGAAGGAAACTAAGTACCTACTGGTGGAGTTCTGTGAGTATCAATTTCCGCTGTCTCTTACCCTGATGGCTCTGCACAGCATGACTGATGCTGGGGCACTCAGGTACGCCTGTTTTGCTGTTGCTTTGTCCTCCAGTAGTCCTTGTTTGTTTTGTTTTTCTCCATCTATCTATTTCTGACCATGACTACTGTAATTTATTCCTTTTTGGTGTGGTTAAATACCAGTCTGCCACATAAGACAGATACTGATAGTAAGATGGGTCCTCACACGTACAGTGCTGAGTTGGCATTCTCTACTTCCACTGCCCAATTTTGCAAATACATGTTTCACAGCAGTGATGGATGAAACTCTAGGTATTGAAAAAAGAATGAGGGTTTTTCTCTATCTTGCATTTTCATCAGCACTTTGTATGAGGTTTTTGCCAGATGGCACCTCTCCTCTGTGAGCGTTTGGGCTTCAGAGAATGGCTTTTTGCATTTTGGTGTCTGTAATTGCGTTATATAGGACTGTGAGACTCTCCCTGAAATTAGCACTTTGTTAGATGGAGGCTGGTTTGTGGTTTTTCTATTAGGTTCATGTTCATTCCTCATGGGGAAGAAACTAGTGGGATCTTTTGAGTAACTAACTTTGTTAGATGGTCTGGCCATCTGAGCCTTACAGAAAGTAAATCACAAAAGCAAAAGTCAAATGGTATACTCTCATAATGTTACCAATCTAAAAGTTCAGATGTTGCATAATTTCCCGTTCCACAAACACAGAGCTGTATTTCCTAGCAGTTTGCTGGTAACAGAAACTCTTCAATCTACAGAAGACAGCAAAAGCTTTGTCTCTGCTGCTTGGGCTTGACCCTGCTTCACTGTGCCATACCCACTGAGCTCAGTGCACACATCCACTTAGCCCTAAATTATTCAAACACCTCGCAAACTAGCCCTCCTTTGGTGGCAGGTGTTAGAGACAGGCACAAGCTGAAATCCCTGATATATTCCATATTTGGAAGGGATATTTGAAATTAAGGCAATATTCTAACTTTGCAGAAGTGCATGTAGTATTTTCTTTTGCCTCACTACCAAACATGGACAATGCTGATAATAATAAGCAGTAGTAGTCTAGGTCAATCTGAAATGAAAACTCTTGTATTTTTCCAACAACAAAACCTAAAATACACTAACAGATTAATGAAACTAAAAATATGTTTGGATCATACCATACATTTCATTAATCCTGAAACAATGTTATGAACCTTAAAATATTTTTAAAACTTTCAGAACAATTACCTTAGCAATTTCTTTAAAATTTAATGTTTAAGACTTTTAAAAACTTTTGGAAGTGTTGAAATTTAGCAAGATTTTATGTTTTAACTGTAGTGGGTCTAAAGCTATTTGCCAAATTCAGTCTATTGTTGTGAACTGGTTTGATGTCTCTGAAGAGGCATTATTTTGTTAAAAAAATAATTTATCAGAAAAGTTTTAGTCAAGCTCTATTCCCAGCTCTGTAAAAGCCGATTCAAAGCACAGAACCTAAATGTCCAGGTCAGAGAAGAGTTTGCAGCCAAATGTCCTTAGACTGGCAGAGATGACCAACAATGAGATATTGCAACACACTTCAGGATTTTAACCTAATACCAAATAGAAAAATGACATGAAATTTTTCATAAAGAAACGAGAGATGAAGAAAGAATTGTTCAGAATACAGTAGCCCAGGGACTTGGGCACTTAAAGGATCTGGGAGATCTAAATCAGGATTTCTTCCCCCTGCTTCAGAGCAGAGTGTTGGACCTCTATCTCTGATATCCCACCACCCTCACAACTGGCGTTCTTCAGAAGGACACACACACTCTTCCATTCCACACCACATCTTCAAAAAAAGGCAGAGATGAAACATTGCTCCCTAACTACACCTTGCTCCAGTGATCCTCACTACTTTCTGGTTGGGATTCAAGGTCTACCTGAAGGGCTTACTGAGAACTCATGGATTGCTTTTCCACTCGCAAACCATAAAGGAATCTACAGTTCCTGCAGAGAATTATGCGATGAGCTCCACAGCCCAGATATATTATCTGGAAATCACTGGCCTCAATCTCAACAGCTCCCTTTGAAGACAAGCCACTAAACAGCCTCCCGGGCAGCACAAAACCATCCTGCAGCAAGGCACTACCCTGGGATGTAGGAAACCTGAGTCCACAATGCTGAACCAGATGGTTCATTTCCTGTAACTGTTTGCATTGACACAGCACAAAGAGGCTAAAAATAGGATGTGCATATGTGCCTGCATGGGAGGCCATAAAGCCCTAATATTTTATGTCCTACTCCTTAAAACAAGCTATCTAAATAAACAATATATGTGAACATGGAACTACTGAGGGAACTTGGATAATGAGACACAAAGCGATATTCCCTAGATCACACAGGAAACCTGTGAGGCTGCCAGGCGTTAGCTTCAGAAATCCAGAACGACTGCAAGATCTGAGACCTTTCTCTTCTTGACCCCATTCGAACCATGGAGATGCAGTCAGAGAATGGGGAGGAATCCCATGCTTCCCAGAAACCGGGATTTGTTCTGTTGCTGTACCAACACAAAGTTTGATTCAATGCCCTAGCATCTGCCTTAGGCCTATCTATTATGAGAAAAACCCAACACTTTCCCTCTTGCATACCAGTATCTACTTACCAGTCCCACAACATTTATCAGGAGAGGCCTGCTTTGACGTTTTCTGCCCAGCGACTCCCAAGTCCTCCTAATGCCCTTCAGTTCCACCCTCACTGTGTCCCAGGTCTGCCTTCTTTCAGGCAAGGTTTACTATAAAAACATGTGCAGACTTTCTTCCGAGCAGTATCTGGCTACCCTTGTGAGCCGAGCAAAGTACACAGGGCAAGTACCCAGCATGGAAACAAAGTAATGACCCAGAAATCTGGCACTCTTCTGCCCTCGTTCCAGCTGCGTTGTGCAACAAGAAGGTAACTGAAAGGGCGGCATAATGAAGGTGAGGAGGGACACAGAAACAGAGGTTCCAGCTCCAATTTGGTTTTTGGGAAAGGCACTGAAAACAATGTCTGAAAACACTGTCGAGCAGCACACTGCCATGTGCCCACTCTGCTGTGGGTGCAAGCCCTGCTGCCTGCCCGGCTGAATTACATGTGCTCTGTACGTGTGAGGAACACTTGATCTCAATGCTCACGTGAAACAGCTCCTCTGCTGCAGTTCGTGGCACCCCCCCATCCACGTTAAACTCATCTAAATATCCCTCAAATACCTATAAGCACAGGGTACATAGAGCACTTGCCACCAGCAGAAGGTAGATCTTATACCAGTGTTGCCTACATGGAAGAGTTTTACTGCTTGCACTACATATTACCTGAATATAAGTCCCTCTGTTGACTTTCATTGCAGAATACTGTTGCTTTGGGTGGAAAAAAAAAAATCCCAAGCACTCTGACAAAAATCCTCACCACAGGGAGGATAAACTTTGTACACTTATAAGCACAAACACTACAAGCACTGCTGCACACCACCGCAAACTCTAACCAGCTGAAGTCATGTATTAGCTTACTCCAGTTTTCCCAAGGACAGCAACTGTCTCAACACAGTAAACTGCCTGAACACAGTAAAATGCATCTCTTATTTAATTTATCTTCAAAAGACTTTCATAAACCTTTCCATCTTTCTGTTGTCAGAAAGGTTTTCACAGGACTTTGCAACCATCCCGTATCTGTCTGTGCAAGAACAGTCCTCAGATCTCCCGAACAGTATGGTGAAGGCCATTCACGTTTAAGGCTTTCCCAGGCCAGAGAGGCAGAAATAGGCCACAACACGCTGCAGACCAGGGGTAAAACATAGCGTAACAGCCCACGACAGCAACTGGCCATCTTGTGACTGCGGTATGTGAAGTGTTCCTAAGTACACTGTTTCTGCAAAGCAGCGGGTATTAAACTGTTCTTTATTTTCACTGACAATATAATGAGTTTAAACACATTATGGTCAGGGATAAAGACCACCATTTATCTGGAAGACTGATGATGCACTGGAGGAATATGCCTAGGGTAGCCCTGGTATCTCCATTCACAGCAATATTTAAAGCCAGATTAGTCAAATAGCTGTCAAGAATGGTTTGGATATGGTTTAACTTGCCTTAAGCCAGACCAATGACCTCTCCAAGTCCCTCACAGCTCCAGCTCTGTAATCCTTTAACTTGCTTAGTGGCATATTTTGGGAAGCATAAAATGGGTGCAAAGCACATGCTAACACCACTTTCTCCCACCTACAGAAGAATCCAGGGAAGGGCCCAGACCCCAGTGAATGCTTCACTTCCCAGATCTCTGAGAATGCTTGCTCCTGTCCCTTCCAGTGAAAAGTTTTCAGTTCCTTGACAAACATGAGGATAACCTAAGGACACACACACAAGTGGTGCAGACCTTGCGCTGCTGCTTTGTGTGCCAAGTGCACTCTCATTTATGAAAAAGTGATATTTACCTTTTCTAGCAGAACATTTGTATATCCAGTGAGACACTGGGTCAGCCGTAGGATTCCAGCAGCCCGTGACTGACAATCTATGCTGAGATAATGACATTTAATAGGCAAGATGGGGATTACTTTTAAAGACAAACATCTCCTTTTCAACACAAAAGCTGAAGGTGATGTTATTAAAAAAACAAACAAACAAACACACAAAACCCCAAGAAATTGCTGCCCATGTACACATGCAGTTTGTAAAAAGGGGGATATCTAGGAAGCAGGGGAGGGAGGCATCACTGATTTTAAATCATATATATATATAGATCGGATGGTCAGTTCACTCATAGAGCCAATATCCAAAGTATACTCACTCCTGTGCTAAGACCCGATTTCAGCATACAGCAGTCTCCTCACCACAGAAGGTGAATGCAAACAGTTCAAAACCACCCAGAACAGGTATTTCTTACAACTGAGCTTCCCACAGGAACCTAGTGCAGTGTGAACGACAGTGGAACGTGGCTGCCCCATCCCTGTAGGCTTCACTGAAATGAATGACAGATGCTCTCCCCAATACATCTTTCCAAGGAGCGGAGGGAGAGAGAGAGAGAGAGACTTATGAGTTTATAAGAAACTAAGGACAGGGCAGTGGAAACACATCTGCACAGGTACAAGAGTCACTCACTAGATGATGTCCTAGTTGCCTGCTGCTACTGATTAGCGTGGGTCCCTTATGTAGATGTCCCTTACACATGCTTATTTAATTGAATGCCTTGAATAAGGATCCAAAACTGTAGAACAATCCTCAAGGACACAAGTTATAGAATAATCCTCAGTGTTTTCATAGCAGAAGATCTCAAGTGAACTGCAAAAATGGCAAACATTAGCTTAGCTAAATTTAAAAGTACAGAGGCCAGCGCAGGAGATGATGGGGGCTGTATCTCACTCTAGAAAAGAATGGGAGAATTCAAGGTCACACAAGAAAGTTTGAAACTGCAGCAAGATTAACATCCTTCCACTCTGATATGTTGAACACGAATCCATCCATCATCTCAAGTCTTCTACAGAGAAAATTATGTATCTGTAGTGAAACTGTAAAAGCAGCCTACACAGAAGATGAAAAGCGGGACTGCTAAAATTACTTTCTGACCATGCAACTAACATCAAGGAAATCAGTACTTAGCATGACAACAGGCATATTCACAATGACTGCAGCAATCACTAGACCGTCACTACAGACTGCAGAATGAAACTGGAGGCCACCAGCAATTAGCTAAAGAAAGAGGAACTCATTGTGCTTTCATGTATACTCACTTCAAGAATGCTTTAGGGTCATTAAACACATTTAAGTATCAGCAAAAATATTCTCTGTCCACATTTCAATCTATTTTAGTTCAGTTAGCTGCACTATGAAAAAAAAGTACCAGCTTACTCAGGTTATTGATGTGCTCAAGAGAAAGAGTCTCTCAAAGTAAAAGATTTCCGGTTCTCTTCCCACTTCTGCCGTATCCATTTGGTGTGGCTTTGAGCAAAATATACTGTGACTCTGAGACAGACATGATGACACGTGATGATACCCAACTTGTTCTTGATCCATATGCAGTCATACTGTTAGTTCTTCAGAGAGGTAGGACTGGTTTCTTACAAAATGTTTTACATTGCCTAGAACAAGACTGCTAACAGCTTGAGCTGTAAAATCAGCATTTTTGACAGTCTGATTAAAAACCCGCACTGCTTTTCAGTTCGTCAGGCTCTGCCTTCCATGTACATGCAATTTCACATTAACCTAGTTTGCTAAAGCAACAAAAACCAACAAAATTTGAATTGCTGACTTATGAGACAGGTAAAATATAAAAATGTATTTAAATCCTCAAATACTTTATTATAGCTCATAAAACGGAAAATGGAAATGGATTTGCTCTACACGACCTTTAGAGGGAGGCATTCTTACAGCAGTTCCTAAAATAAGGGAAACTCTAGTCATCCGGGAAGGTGCTGAAAAATGCAATGATGCTCGTCAGTGTGGGACCTTCTCCTCACACAGACAACATGCCGATGCTGTCTGAGCAAAGTGGCTGCAGAAAAGGTGCCAGTCAGCCCCTGCAAGCGATTTAAAAAGGTGGCTGGTTGCAGCTCAATTGTTACAAAAAAGAAAAGAAAAGAGAGCAGAAATTCAAGACAACACCACACAGGTGCTTTTAACTCTCATAGTCCTGTGGCCCATTTTAATTCTTCCTATATTTGAGCCAAAGAGCTTCAGTTGTTCTCAGATGCTGGATAATTTATTTTCACGATCTGTAGCCACGACCACATGGTGGCAATCTGTTAAGATGCTCCTTTGGAGATTCACATCTGTTTTGAAAGGGACACCTCACAAAACTGCAATGACACAGGGTGGGAGGGAATTCAGTGATATTTCCAGAAGATAGGTCAAAAACACTATCTAGGAAAAAAAATCAAACATCTCAACAAACTCTTAAATTATCCTTCCTTTTATTTACAACACAACTAAAACTACTGGTAATGAAGACATTCGCCCATTGTTAATACAATGCTGTTCCTGAGCTGAAAGCCTTTGCAGGGGCTCTTGCTTCTGGCAGCTATGGCACAGCACGCTGGTTTCCATGGGCGTCCCATCACCCCCGCCTGTCTTCCCTGGTGATCTTGCCACCAACTCTGTTACCTCTCATCCGTGTCTGCCCTCGTACTCTGCTGACACTCAGCTCTCCTCGAGTCTGGAGCCTGTGAGGCTGTGTTAGCCTCAGCAGCTGCTTCCTCACCCCGGTGCCCAAAACGATCAGTGTCAGTAAAAATCTAAAATAGAGGAAGCGAAACAAAACTCAAGAAAAGGCTCCAAATAAAAGGAGCGATGATTTCCTGCAACACTCAAGCAACTTGAAAAATAAAGCACCTGGGAGGCAAACAGAGAATGAGTGGAATGAAAACGAATTGATGGAAAGCTGAAGAGGAGTCTAATCACTCAGGAAAGCAGTGGAAAGGTGTGTGATAGATGTTTCCACATGCTTTCTGGGTAGTCAAGGAAACAGTTTTTATCTGTCTGATGAAAAAGGCTGTTCACTCACTGAACTTCTGTCTCGCAGTTATCAGGTTAATGGTACTGGGATTTCTGCTGGTCTCCACGTGCAGTGATTACTTTTTACGGGATGGAGTCATGCACTTTTCCCAGCTCCAGCCAGGAACTAACAACTCTACCAGCTCTCACTATCTAGGCATGTTAGTTAGATTACTGGTTACCTGCAACTCTGCTTATTCAGGTCATTCAATGATAAGAGATAATTTAAATATTTCAGAGAAAAATGGATTCTAAAACCCCCCAGACAATCTACACTCATGTCTAATGTCCATAAAACTTGTTATTCCTTGTATATTTGGAAAGCCTCTAAATGGCTTCAGCTTCTGTGTCTGGACTTCACCAAAAATTTCTTCTGGCCCTTCCCAAAAGAATCCCATTTCACTGTGCAATAAACATTTGATCTTCCAAATTCCCAGTTGTGGCAAAACAGCTGTGCAACTGCAGGTTATTAGGAAAAAGTCTTTATATTGAAATTGCCTCTGGTGTAAAACATTGCCTTGGAATTAGAATCATGGAATCATTTTGGTTGGAAGAGACCTTTACGATCACCAAGTCCAACCATCAACCTAACACTCCCAAAACCACCACTAAACCATCTCCCTCAGCACCCCATCTATACATCTTTTAAATACCTCCAGGGATGGTGGAGGCACTTCCCTGAGCAGCCTGTTCCAATGCTTGATAGCCCTTTCTGTGAAGAAATTTTTCCTAATATCCAATCTGAACCTCCCCTGGCACAACTTGAGGGGCTGTTTCTTCTTGTCCCATCGCTTGTTATTTGGGAAAAGAGACCGACTCCTACCTCATTACAACCTCCTTTCAGGTAGTTGTAGAGAGCGATAAGGTGTCCCCTCAGCCTCCTTTTCTCCAGGCTGAACAACCCCAGTTCCCCCGGCTAGAAGAATTAGCTAGAAGGTGGTAGATCCCTAATGGCTACGTGGCTTCCTGCTCCTTATTCCAACAGCACTCTGTCCAGCGCAATATGCCCTTCCTCTTGGAAAGCCCAATAACACAGTTTAACTGTTCTGGGCTAACCCTGACACATGCAGACGTTGTATATCAGCACTCTTAAATTGCATAGCAGGTATCCCATGTTTTATTTAAAAGTCCACGTATCTTTGCAATCATTTTAAGCAAAGATATTTCATAAAGGCTCAACACACAGTCCCTAGAAACAGCAGCATTTTTATAGGGTAGACATGCTATTTCTTATGTTGACAGGTCAGAACAACTAATAGATATCATGGTTTTCTGCAGTCATGTCTACAGCATATCGAGATACAGTTGGAGATACTACTCTATATTTTTTTTCGTGCTGCAAGATAATACATTATAAACTTGCTGGGGAAAACATTTGTAAGACTATTTTTATAATTAGGAAAAAGGAAATTGAAGTAGGATCAAATCTCTCTAACATAAAAAAAAATTATTTGATGAAACAGTAATTTTACAGGCAATTAGAACACAATCTGTTTTGGACTGATGCCTTAAGGCTCATTTACTTTATTTAGAGAAGTACCTTCTATTCATCACCATAATATCCAAGTGCCCCCTGAACAGACACTATGTTTTGTTCTACTAACAAGAACCCCCCTTTGGCATGTCAGCAGCTAGAGCAGCTGCTCCAGTGCTGGGGTTTCTGTGAGCCGAAGACAAGATGGGTTTATGCGTGGAAGAATTTGGAAGGGCCCATCAGGTTAATATTTTGAGAATTTAATGCTACTCTTCACACTCCTCACTGTAGCAGTTAGGTAGAAGAAAATGATTGATGGCTGGGATTCATAGCAAGGGTAATGATAAATAATACAAGAAATGTCACTCAGCACTGAGTTAGATTAGTGGTTTTTTCTTTCATATCTCTCATACAGAAATGTTCGTTCACATTTTGGTTGTAATTACGTTGGGCAATGTCTTCACCAGCTAGGCTGTAGAGAATTGCATTTGTAATTTCGTGAAAGAACAAAAGACAGTACTTGTTAGATTTATGCTTTGGTGCATATGAGTGTGTGCTTGTGTAAGTATAGATCTGAGTGTGTGTATATACACACACACAAATACACACACAAGAACACACATAAATGTATGAAACCAAGAGTAACCAAAATGTTTTTCATCTGTTCATATTTGAAAAGTATATTGATGAAACTAAAAATTTTCTGTGCAGACTCTAAAGGAAAAGGTTTTACTCTTTGTAGTAACACAAATCTAACAAGTTAGGGTATCTCAATTTTATCAAAAATAAGTCAAATTCATTTTCTTTCAAACCCAAATTACAAAACTGTAAAGCTCCAGGCCTTTACCTCTTATTTGACTTTGAATACAGAGCAGTGATGTGTGACTAGTTTCTTTCTCTTATCCTTTTTTCATGTTAATATAACTCCAGGGCCCAGGTTAGGATGGCCCTTCTTCCTCCAAACACACAACAGCCATTTGAGCTAGAGAAGGGCTGGCACACATCACGGTATGCAGAAATACACTGCCAGCGTCTAAAAGATCACACTCTGTTGCTCTCCTTCCCTCCTGCATATCTTATCTGGAAAAGTACTTTCTGCATTACAAAGATTTGCCTCAGTTAAGTGCTTACAAAAATGGTATCTTATCAAAGAGTCCTAATGCGAGTAAAATCTAACTCTACCCTTGACCTCCCTTTAACTCATACCCAGCACAGTCAGTCAAACTACTTTTCCCAACAGAGGACTATTGCAATCCTGCTGGTTTTTCCACTATGACTGGTCCAAGGACATGTAGAGTGGTGAACAATCAGCATCACCCAAAGAAGTAAAAAGTAAAGATAATTTCTTATTTATTTCTGAGTCATTAAAGATCTTATTCAACCCCTCCAGCTACTATTTGACACAACCTCCACCAGAAAGCTTCATGCTCCGGCCTATGTAACCCATTCTCTTTTGGTTGACCCTTTCCAGATGTTTCTTTATCTCAGTCATCTCAGAATTTTTCTGAAGAATTTGCTGAGGCTGCACGACAGCTTAAAAAAGAAGCTCCAAGAATCCAATTTGGCAAAATTGATGTCACACACCAACATGACTTGAGGAAAGAATTTAATATTCGAGAGTTTCCTACAGTGAAATTTTTTGTGGATGGCAGAAGGGAAGATGCCACAGACTGCAAAGGTAAACTGTCTTATGCACTGATAAGATAGCGATATGCAATGATAGAATTTACTGATCTATTATGCTGCTGAGAAGAAAAATATAGATGCTCAGAAAAAGAATAGGCAAGGTAGCAAACTGGTTTTGACCATAGTGTTAAACATATAATTACTTCTGTACCAATACAAGAACTTGGATTTGAATTCATCTTACAAGTGTATAACCGAACTGTACGTTTAATTGACATAGCCAAATTCATCGCTGGCGTAATTCCACCAACTACAGAGAATCACCCCAAGATGACTTATTCCCATTTACTACAATAATCATTAAACAATAACAATTAGTTATGCCAAACAAGAATTTGGTCCCGAACCTGCTCTGTTTGCACTTCTAGTTCACTGCAATTCCCATGGGTAACATGCTTAGAAAAGTAGGCTGAAGCAAAACTCTGCATCTAACAATGAATTGTGAATTCACCAAGTTCACACTTGTGTACAGGTGTACTTCCTAAACCAAAGAAAAGAATTTTGCAATTTAGCCATCAGAGGGAGCTCAGATGTGGCTCAGAAAAACCATGGAATACTTTGAAATCTCTGATAAAAAGTTATTAAGCATAGACAACAATATTGGAATAGGACTGACTTGAGCAATCCTGGGAAATCTAGGCCTTATTAGAGTTTTTCTTTCACTGAACATATTAACAAGAAAAATATTTAAATTTTTTTCTTTCCTAAAATGATGAACTTTTACAGAGTTGACAAAAGTTGCACAACTTGGCCCAGTGGCTGTTAGTGTACTCTAAGCAGATACAGTTGAGTCACAAGTTTAATACAATCAACAAAACCAGGAACCCAAAGTTTGCCGCCTGCGCCAGTACACAACCGAGTGCTCTAATTTCAACTGCTGAGCCCCCTGTGGCTGCTGCTGCTGAAAGCTGATCTTCAGTATTTTTAGTAACTTGCTCTTCCTCGCTATTGAATTTCTTACGAAGTTCCCATCATCTAGACTTGTGCAAACAGCAGCTTCTGCACAAATACCACTGAAAGCGTGATTTGCCATACTGAACTTTTATTCGAGGCGCTGATACATGACAGCAAAAGCACCTGCCTTCAGTCTCTGATTAAATCTATAGCATTGACAAGAAAACCTGTTTTAAACTGGTAAAACTATTTCACAGGTATGGTTGTGAGAACCAGTGGATAGAGCACTGTAACGTAACGTACACGTAGTCACCTTTCAGCAGAGGGCTGCCATTTAAGACACACATACTAGCAAGACACAAGAGGTTACGAAACTGGCTTCTTCTGTCCTATGATTTGTACAAGACAGCATTGACTGTTCAGAGCACATGTACCACCAATAACGGCTTAAATTACATTTTGTTCACTGGTAAATGCTTAGGTGTATCAGCCAGTAAAATCTCATGTATCGCATATAACTTAAACCATTGAAAACTGGCAACTGAAAACGCATAGTGACCACCCAATGACTTCTGATACAGAACCTGGCATACTTCATACCACAAAAGAAACTGCAGACCTTGCTTAAATCAAGAAATTAACTCAAATACTTTATGGAAGAGGAATTTTTGAATGGTTGTTCTGGCAATGGACGTAGCATTAAAGCCAAATCCTAGGCTTTGTTAATCCATCACTTACAACTCCAAGGCCAGAATCTGGCCAGTAGAAACAAGCTACACAGGCTGTTTAAAGCAACCCAATAGAAAGATTAACCACGTGAAAAATACACTGAGGGATTATATTGCTGACATAACCTGCAAGAGCTCAATTCTGCCTTTAGAGAGCAGAAGTCAAGCAGTGTGTGGCCACTAGATACTGCTCTGTGCTTTGCTCTGCAGCCTGTCCACTCCAGCGCAGATGCCCGCCTGCTTCACCTTAAAAAAAGTAATATTTAAAACTAGTTGCAGTGCAGCCTGCTGCAAAATGACTTGATGGCAGTAAAATGGTCTGACTCAATTTTGATCTTGTCATATTGCTAAAATGCACGGTACCAGGACTTGCATCTTTGATAATCTGCTTGTACTGTACATCTTGACTCTAGCACTTCACAGCATACAGACTATTTCTTCTTCATATGCAATTTTCATTAACCCTTTGTTGGACTCTTGCTCTGCTCCAACAAGGATGTCATACTTACAAAGATGAAAGGGCTGCTTTATGGCTGAGATTTTCAACTCCTGAGCCTCAGTTTGTGGCTCCAATTCCTCTAAAAACATGACAGCTAGAAAACGTATTTTTTTAAAGAGACTCAAGAGTCCTAAAACTGTTGAAAGCTTGAAGAGAACTTACCAAATAAACAGACTGACTGTAATCTCAGCAAAACTGGTAGCAGTAATTTGAAACCCAAAAGATGGAATGACCCAGAATTAAAAGACAACTTTGACACTTCAGCTTTGTTTTTTATAACTAAACTGAAAAGTGAAGCTGCAGCACTGCAGGGGAATTTTAACATGTCTCTGAGCCTATCAGATCCCTCCTGAAGCACCGGAGGAACAATTATGACACCTAATTTAACTGAACAGATAGTTCAGTAAAATCTGCAATTGATTTTAAATCATTTTGGATTAAACCTCTGGTCGATAGCTCTTTATAGCTTACTGTGACTTTGGGACACATGAAACCTTGGAGAACAGGTTTTCTATTTGCTTGAGTTTCCTCATCTCTATTCTCCACCTGTGATTAAGCAGTTAATTGGACAGACAGCCATTTGTAGAGGTCCCAGAAAACAAAGATCCATCATTGATCTTCCATAGTCAGCAACAGTTTAAATAATGACTAGAACCTGAGGCTGAATTTGGATGCCACAAGCCCACTTTGAATCAGCTTTGACCTCAGCCCTAAGGAGACCAAGTCCATTTGTATTCAGCATCCTTCCGCACCTCCACTGCCTCTATCTTGATTGCACAGAAATTTCTGTCATTCATCTTGATGGTCATTTTAACTCTCTTTTCCTTCCACAGGAGTCAGACGGGCCTCAGCCTTTATTACATGGGTGAAAAGAAGAACAGGACCTAGCACTCTCTTAATCAACTCTACCGATCAGGCCGAAGCCATCATACATGCTGATGATTTCGCAGTGATTGGCTTTTTTAAGGTAATTCACCGGAAAACTCAAAAGGCTGGTTTCTGTTCTGACTGGGATATACTGCTTGCCATCGCCACCAAATCCTACACATCCAAAAAATGTAAGAACTCTCCTGAAAAAGTCAGGCCCTCAGTTTTCTCTTCATTTTTTTTTATTTGTTTCTATCTACATTTTCACACTTCTAGAGAAGCAGCCAAGGCAGAGATAAGAACATGTCGTACCACAGCACCTTTCCTGAATAGGTACACGGCCCAGAGACATACCACTTTGAGAGCAGCTTCTGAGAGCACGATGCTACAGCAGTGTTTGCACAGCCCTGGTCACAGCAGGCTTTCCTGTATCCTCAGAGAAAGGGCTCCTGCCAAACCATTCCAAATTTGGAGGCTGATGGGAAGAGGGCAGAACTATTACCCTACCTATCCTTACTTAACTCCATCCTTTTCTTTGGAAAGACTTAACCTATTGCTGGTGTGGATTATACTGCTACTGGAGTCTCCAAATGCAAAAAGTTGTAATCTCTGCCCAGAGCTGTAACTGATCAAAAAATCTGGGGTCACCTGGTCACTGCATTTGTCTTCAAACATGGTGTAAAATCATAGACATCAGTAGTTGCAGGCTGTTCTGGTGAATAAATATTCCCTTCCTGCTTAAAGTCCATTGAAAAGCAGTAAATATCATCTAATATACTGGCGTACCTTTTCTTCATCTTTCCATTTGATGATTTAAACAACTTCAGTGAAACTCAAGGGGGCAGGGCACAGCTAACTGTAGGTTTTAGCTCCTGCCAGCTAAGAGATCTGCATGGATAGGAAGTCATAAAATATTATACTGTATATGATCCAACTCATGTAGTCCTTTCTCAAGCAAATTCCTACGAGTTTCCAGAGCTGAATAAGGTTCTTAGAATTTGGGACTGAATGATACCGAACAACTGTCAAATAGTGCAAAGTAAATTTCAGCTGTCAAGGCATGCCATCAGAAGTCAGTAAAAGAGGAGTAGTTTTCTCCTGCTTTTTCAATGTGTTCTTGAATCTTTAATACCTCAAACATTCAATCGAAGAGTCTTCTCTAACTAAAGAGACTTTTATTCTGGTATTTCTCTGCCCAGTTAAAAGCACAGTGTCTGGGCTCATACCTGAACTGATAAGGTCCCAAATGTACTGGCTACAGTGGATAGTCCAAGTTTTATGGATGTGGAAAACAGGATTCATTACCAAAACGCCCCGTAGTAACAGAGCTGGTGAACACATAAAGCATAATAGGACAAACTGTGAAAATGCTCAGAGTGCCCAGAATTTTGCTTTGCAACAATCTGCTTGCAGCCGATTATGAAGGACGGCAGTTTTCCAGCGCTGGGCCAGATCGAGAAGCTCTTGCTATCGGTGTAATACTGGAGAGTTCCCTGAACCACGCTGACAGCAGATGCTGCCTGCAGGTGTGTCTGACTGGACTTTGTGATTTCACTTGGCGGCTGAAATGGCAATAGATGAGCATTAGCTAGGGCACGTCAGAAATGTAATGGGTGGAAGCTAACAAAACAGTGTCCAAGTGAATAAAGAGCTGTATTTGGTCTTCTATTAGTCACAGATTGATCAAATGCGAGTGCCAGGATATGTTGGGAGGTCTCAGCATATAAATTACTACTCATCTAGCATGAAATAATTGTCTGATTAAATCAAATATGGAAGCGCTGTTGCCTTTCATCATGCTTATTTACTATTAGTTTGAGGGTGGGCAGGACACTATTTGACAGATGTAGGAGTCAAGTCCCTGCCTTGAAGAGCACTCAGTCAAAGCACCAAACACATCAGTCAGGTCCTCTTGCAAGCAGAGAGCCCTCCTCTCTAACCCATCACATCCTGCCAACTGCGCAGATGAGCTGCGGCAGGAGAGCAGCTGTTGGCATGATCCTTCCTCATCTGCAGAAGTCTCTGCAGAGTGTGGAAATGCCAGGGGACTGCAGGGCAGCTGAAAGTAGTGCAGAAAGGATGCAGGGGGCCATACACCATCCATATTGACCCAGCCCAGCCAACACTAGCTGACAAGGTGAAGGCACACCTGTGAAGTGGTATCACAGCATTCCTAGGATCTCACCCATTGTGAAGATCTCCCCTTATAGGTAATCACGGCAAGCTATGTCCACTTTACAATCATACTCTCTTCTCTATCTCACAAGCCTTTAGGGGCCTGCTTTACCTGTAGCTCTCACTCCTACAAATCCTAGCGGGATGCAGGACACCGTCTTGACAAATACTCTTTCTGGGACTAGGAACTTCACAATGACAGCGTGGAAGTCTTCTGTGAGACAGCAAGAGACGTGCCAGAGATGCCTTTTGGGATGACAGCCAGTGAGGACGTCTGTGCTAACTACGGCATCCAAAAGAACACTCTTGTTGTGTTTAAGAAGGTAGGAAATGCAAGCCTAGCAGGCAAGGTACAGTGAGCTGCCATGGCAGCTTTGGGCTACAGAAAGGCAGTTTGGGAGCTTTTCAGGTTAAATAATTTCTTAGTCAAAATTCAAAGAGCTTAACACAAAAAATACTGCATTTACAGACAAGCAGGAGGCAAACAGCAACCTTTGGACAACTGGTATTTTCAATTTGGCTGCCTACATTCAGGCTTCTAATTTATAATTAAGGATCTGGATAAAATGGCTTAATTTTCCAACCCGTGTTCTAATCAACACATGCTGCCAGGTTCAGTGAGTTTTGCAGATGTTCACCGCTCTTCCTTTGTGCTGCTTTTGGCCAGAAATCTTCTTTTCTTCCAATCCACAACAGAATAAATGGCCAACAGCAAGAACAAAACTACACAGATGTAGCACCAATGTTTAGGCTATGAAGTAGTCAGACCAAGGACATCCTGACTGAGTGTATGTCACAGATAGTGTGTATAGATATGGAAAAGACCTTTCAGTATGTTATGATTACAGAGCAAATTAAAACTGTCAGCTGTACCTTGAATTTTAGCTATAATCTTGTTCTGTAATCTAGTTTTGACATTTATTTTACAAGTTATGGAATTTTAGTTACTGAGGATCATAAAATAGGAAAGCTGAGAATGACGTGTTAAAGACAGTCTCTTTGCTCCTATACTTGGTATGGCCAACAACCTCACAAACTTCACTATTTGTCTAAGGGAAAACCTGTGCATAATGAAGTGCTTGAAAATGGCAGACAGAACAAGCTGGATCTAACAAGGCTGATCAAAACCTTTACTTTGGATTTGGTCACTGAATATAATCTCGAGGTATGTGTATTTCACTGTTTTAACAAAAGCCAAAGCAGAAAGACAGTAATCCACGCAGAAAGAAACCTAGGGAGTTATTCTTGCTCCTTCATATTTAAGAATTTTTTTTACTTGTTTGAGTAGCCCAGCCATAAACACATCTAGAAACACCAGCAGAATCCAAACGGCAGCTCTTGGTCAACAGCATCAGGAACAGCGTGGTGAGCAGAACTAGGACAGTGATGGTCCCCGTGTACGTGGTACTGGTGAGGCCCCACCTTGAATGCTGTTTTCAGTTTTGAGCCCCTCACTACAAGAAAGACACTGGGACTCTGGAGCGTGTCCAGACAAGGGCAACGAAGCTGGTGAAGGGTCTAGAGAGTAAGTTTTATGAGGAGCAGCTGAGGGAACTGGGGCTGTTTAGCCTGGAGAAAAGGAGGCTGAGGGGAGACCTTATTGCTCTCCGAATGGAGGCTGTAGAGAGGTGGGGGTCAGTCTCTTCTCCCAAGTAACAAGCGATAGAGCAAGAAGAAATGGCCCCTCAAGTCATGCCAGGGGAGGTTCAGATTGGATATTAGGAAAAATTTCTTCACGGAAAGGGCTATCAAGCATTGGAACAGGCTGCCCAGGGAAGTGGTGGAATTGCCATCCCTGAAGGTATTTAACAGCCAGGCAGACGTGCTGAGGGAGATGATTTAGTGGTGTTTATGGGAATGTTAGGTTAATGGTTGGACTCGATGACCTTAAAGGTCCCTTTCAACCTAGGTGATTCTATGATTCTAATCCAGGCCTTCCCTCTGGCAAGATGGTGTTTCTTAGAGGAAATAAGAATGGCTGGCCAAACAGTGAACTTACATGAACATGCAAGCACCTTCCCCCTGTGGAGCCAACACAAAGGCCTGGGCTGCTTCTGCAGCAAACTAGGTGGGGTGGAAGGTTGAGAGGTCCATCCCTGTATCTTGGCTCCAATCCTTCCGCTCCCATGCAGCAACCAGGTCCTCTCAGCCAAGACAAGGAAGAAAGAAACCAACTAACTGTTAGTAGTGCAGATAGTAAGGGAAAGACATGGAAATACTTGCTTGCCTGGGGGACACCAGGGATGCCCATAGGGTGGGGCATCAGAAAAAGGGCAGCTCTGTGCAAGGAAGGAGACATAAGCTGCTGATGCCACCCAGAAATGAAGGAAGTACCCCAACCAGGTCTAGCTCCTGCAGCTTAGCCTCCTTGGGTAACACTGCCTTTTACTTTCAGCATATCTTTAGCATTAATTCTTCAGTGTGTGTTATAAAGGAGGTCAGACTAGAAGATCATAACAGTCCCTTCTGACTGTAAAAATCTATGAATAATGATGAGGTTTTTCCTGGAACAGAGAAAACACTCAGCAGCTGCTGATTTTTCTCACTATCTTCTTTTAAACAATGAAAAAAATCCAATGGTTATGGAAATGATTGGGAACTGAGTCTTAAAAGTAAAATTTGCAATAGCAGAACTGAATGATACTGATACTCTGAGCCTCTGATTCACTGTTCTGCTTACAAAGAGTGGAACAGATGTTGAGCCTTTTGTTTCCTAGACATCTGTGAAGATTTTTGATGTCCCTGTTGAAAATCACATCCTACTGTTCACCCCAACGAACTCTGACACATTCAGTGAGATTTATGAAAACTACAAGTCTGCTGCTGTGGAATTTAGAGGAAAGGTTTGTAATGCTGAATCTTGCTTTGCAGATATGAATGCCGAAAGATCAGTGGAAAAACACCAACATTACTGCTAAAGTACACAGCTGTCAGTCCACCTTTTAAGTCTACCAAACCATTTAAAAACAGTTTCAGTAACTTTTCTTTCAGTTTGTTAAAGATACAAGCTGAAAAATAAACTTAACTTGAAAATGATTCTTTAAAACACAAAGATTACACAAACCAACTCAAATTCTACCTGCTCCCAATAAACCTGTTTCTGATTTTACAAATAACGACTTTCTAGGTGCAATTTCCAACCAAAAATCGTTTTAGCAAGCTTCTGGCTATTTCTGCCACCAACAGGAAAAGCCATGAGGATCACAGGGTACTGCCTGAACCAAGAGCTGGAACTAGCTACAAAATCTGAGAAATATTGCAAGGCATCTACATAGTCTTGCTTGCAGCACATGTGTTTGCATGTATACTCAGTCATACATAGAAGTATTTCAGTTTTTCATTGTTAATCACTGTGGTGCTACTTCTGCTCCAAGTACGCGAGACACTGAAGATTGCTAAGTCATCTTGTAAAAAAATATCACACATTAGTATTGGTAAAGACATACAGGTTACAGGTGTTTCAGCTCGTTTGTCCTCTTAAGACTTATTAGGAAGAGTAATAAGAGTTTTAAGGGTAATTTAGAAGTGTTACTAAAATAGGTGATAGCAGACCACTGTGAAAGGACAGAGGGAAAAGCTCCATTCCTTTTGGCTGCTTTAGCATTTAGTTATTAACTAGGATCAAGGTATGATAAAATCCACAGAGTTGCTGGTTGTTGGACTGAGATCAAAAATGGTTCTACACAATTCCTTGCATTTAAGTTTAGGTCCTAACCCACTGCCAAGCTCCATGGTCCATTTCTCTGAAACGGCTAAACCAAAGCTGGAAACCAGATGCATCCCTCCCTCTCTCTTTATTATCAGATAATATTTGTCTTGGTGAATACTAATGAAACAAGGAATGGACGAGTTTTTGAGTATTTTCGTATCAGAGAGGTTGACGTTCCCGCCGTGAGAATCCTAAATCTGACAAGCGACACAAAGTACAAAATGCCAGCAGACGAGGTGACTGTGGAGAACCTAAAAGAATTTTGCCAGAACTACCTAAATGGAAAAGCAAAGGTATGTCCATCACCAATGAGAGTAGCACCGCTACTACAGCAGCTAGAACACTAACAAATTTGCAAAACATCCCTTTTTTAATTAGAACAGTGTGCTGTTCAGATCATCAGTTTATTTCTTTATTCTCACTCTGATGCATTCATCTACAGTTGTTGAAAGAGCATTCCTCTGTATTTAACAACTGTGGTGGACTACAAAGTTCCGCAGTCCTCCTGTGTAAAAATTGGATAAATCATTTATGGCCTAATATTGTAGTTGATTTCAGCTGATGTATTTTAGTGGTTTAAAAACTCCTTAGGTCTCATACAACACTATAATGGAGATATTTCACTCCCGTAGTTGGGAGAGATGCAAACAATGACTGCAATGGATTTTGAGGTTACAAAGAAGTCCAGTAAATAGAAAATTGACAACTTCAGAGTGGAGTAAGATTTGGTATTTGTTGTAAGCAAGTACACCAGAGTGAATTTTCACAGGAGGGATCATTCTCAATAGTAAATACAGTATTTGTTGTCATAATGAGGCATCATCCTCCATACTCATATGAAAAATACATTAAAATGTTTTGCTTATTCATTGCTCTTCAGGGTGATTTATTTTTGCTTCCATCATGATGAGAAAAGAAGAAATAGTTAGTCTGACAGCAGGCAGAATTTTAAAAAATTTGAGGAGTAGATCCTGATTTCAATGTCAGAGGGGGACAGGACAGAAGAGGTGGGGATGTCTCCTCCTCTCCACCAACATCTGCTTGAGTGGCACACTCCCACCACGAAACAGCTTCCATGGGGAATGCATGCCTTTCTACTACTGCACTGTGATGTAAAAGAAAAGAAATTGCCAGCAAATATACTATAATTTGTAGGAGTCATGGGGACTGTGATTTGTGGTAAAGGCAGAGATGTAAGCAGCAATGCACACTTTCTTGTGTGTTTTATGTTGCTTTTGAGAGCTCACAATATGTAAGTTTTTCAGTAGTCTAGCTTCTGAAGATTGGGCAACAAGAATTCAGGACAACCAAATGCAAACATGTTCCAAAGGGTCATTTTCAGACCATCTACTATGGAGTTTATATTGAAGTGAGGGACAAGTAATTCCGACTACCAACTATGCAGGGGTGTAAGACCCCAGCTCCTTGCTGAAGGGAGAGAGAAGGTGGTAGCACATGAAGGTTGGCTAGGAGGCAAAAATATAAGAAAAAATAACATATAGTGATAGTGCACATTAGGTAGAGAAACATCCCATTGGTCTCACAATAACTTGAGCTGGAGTACAGTTTCTGAATGCTCCCTGCACTTTCACAGCAGTATTTCTGTTTCTCATTAGCTACACCTTACTAGTGAAGAAATTCCAGAGGACTGGGACAAGATGCCTGTCAAAGTCCTTGTTGGGAAGAATTTCAACAGGATTGTCTTCAATAAGACCATGACTGTGTTTGTTATGTTTTGTAAGTGTTATTGTTGTATCCAGATTTTAAGTGGCTTTAACATGATCAATTGCAACTGAAAAACAGAAGTTCATGCTTACACACCAAACTAATCTTTGCACTTTACAGAAGACAAGCTTAATGATTTTTTTTTTGTCCAATGAAAGCATTGAAGAAAAATCTGTGTCATATCTGAGGAAACACTGCAATACCTTTGCTGACTTAGGGTTGCACTGAATAAAACTGGATCCCTTAAGTGAATAGTTGTCAAGGCCATGTCAGATCTCAGTGTTGAAAGAGAAAATGACACTAGAACATGATGGCTTACAGTGGAACATTACAGCGTGCTGTACAGTATAAGTCAGGCTGTCTTCCAAGGACACAGGGAGAGTTAAGTGAGGTTGTCTGGTTATAATGCTCTAGAATTAAATCCCAGAGAGAAGTTGTGGTTTAGCAAATTGCAACTCCTTTTTCCTTCCTGTGTCTGCAAGGGAAGTGGCTTTCCTGCCTGACTCTTCCCAGTAAGAAACCACTGTCTTATCCCTGTACCAGCCAGCAGAGATTAGTTTGTGCCTTAGTTACTTCAGTAGAGCAAACATACAACATTAACATAGACAACTAGGTGTACTGCCCTGATTTCCAGAAATTCTTAAAGGTAGCATGTTCCTGCAATCCTCCTCATTGGCTGCAGCCATTTCATTCATTCAAATCATTTTTACGTTCCAGTATCATGAACAAACTGTTGTAAGCAGGAACTGAACCAAGTCCTCTGGAAATTAAAGGCTGGTAAATGGGATGTAGTGTATTCAGGAATGCGCCCTGGAAATTTTAATTCCATATAAACCGAGTATGAGCCCTGTTCTCATGACTGAAGGATTATGATCATGCTGCATGCTATTTAAGGGGATACTGGTCTCCTGATATAACTGGTGAGAACTGGGTTCTCAGTTTGCCTTTCTGCTAACCTGCATGAGGGCAGCGCTCAGAGTCAAAACACCACCATACCCCAAACTCCTCCTTTTAGTATAAATATAGCATAGTTTATGAACACAGTTAATCTTAGTATGCAGAAAGCATTTTGTGCTTCTGGCAAGTATTTCAGCATGGGAACGGTGCAAGACTTACTTGGGTTGCATTGGTTATCTGGCACACCTCTCCAAAGTGATATGACAAGCATTGTGTATTTGTTATAGTCACAAAAGGCTAAGAGAGCTAAAGCAGCACTGCTATCAGAAATGCATTAGTGAATAGCTAGTCATCACTAAATGGAAACTCATGAAATTCATGAGGGGTGAATGGCTTGAAGTAGAAACTGACCACAACTGAAATCCAAAACCCTGTTAGAAGGGCTAAATGGGTCCCAGTGACTCCATCAGCACATGTTCTTCTGTCAGACTGTACTTTTCTACTTTTATTCTTAAATTTGCAGATGCCCCTTGGTCCTATGACTGCAGAAAACTCCTGCCAATCTGGGATAAGCTAGGAGAGCAATATGAAAGTCGCAAAGACATAATCATTGCGAAGATAGATGTCACAGCAAATGACATCCTGTCCGTTGCATTTGATCGCTATCCATTCTTCAGACTCTTTCCTGCTGGACCAGCTTATGAGGTGAGAAGCTGCCAGGGAAGAATGTGGAGACCCAGCTGCAGACCGAAGGGGGGTGTGTTTGGGTGTGCGTGGATGTGTGTGTGTTTGCAGGCGTGCATGTCTCGGTGAGAAAGGAGTCCTTTAAGCAAGAAAGCTTTGGTCCTTATCTACTCAGCATTGTATACATTGCCACCAGGAACCTGAATTAGAAGAGAAACGCTTCTATCGTCTTCTCCTATATGTGAGGTTGTGGCAAGAGCCCATTTATCATTTACCAACTTGGACCTACAAGTCATTACAGCCTTACATTCTGCTCTTTAACAACCTCCAATCTGCCTGTTGGGTTTGAGCAACAGTCTCAATTCAGAGTGAACTTACAGATACCTCCTAATCATTGCAGTGCCTTTTTACTTCAAACCACTAAGAGATGTGCTGTCACAGAACTACCCTGTGCCAGTTGCTTCTGGTGGATGTACGACTGTAGCCTCCAAAATGCTGGTACTAATCTTGTTATATCCTCTACATTTCCACAAAACCCAAATCCCAAAACTTTCTTCTATACACTTATGCTAGTAATTTTACTTCATTCCAGTATCACAGACTCAGCTGGGAATAAATATTTGTTGTCAGGACAAATGATCTTTACAATATGCTGCCTAATGCATCAGCTATGTTACACAATAATCCGAAAATGCTGCTGAAAAAGGAGGCAAAAATGCTGCTGAAAAAGGAGGCAAAGAACAGGATCAAATAGTTACATTCCTCCTTCTACACAGATAATCTCATTAAAAAGAAAATATCTCTGAAGAAAAAAAATTCTAGGATACTGCTATAATTAAGACATTACTAAGCTTTTCATTTTTCTTCTTAGTCCTAAACTTAAATTAAATTTTAAGACATTTTGCCATGTCCTCATTTAATCTTTGAGGGACAGATTTTCCTCTCAGATGTACATGCACAGCTTCTAATGAATTGAACTGCAGTCCTGCACACTCACACTGTATTTAGCCTTTATGTGGAAAAGCAGAAAGTCATTAAATGCTCATAATAAATGTCACTTTGTCAAAAAATATCATAAACCATATCAAAAAATCATAAAAAATCCATAAACTATTAAGGGATTGTTTCATACTCACAAATACCCTGAAATTAAAGAGTATTCGAAATCTCAAGTTCTTCCTTGTGCACCATGTTTTTCTACTAGTTCCCTCAACTTCTGAGATTTTAACTTGTAACTTGACTACGAGTGCAGGTGTCCTGTAGATGTCTGCAGTCATGCAGACACAAGTGTTCTGGCCTTCTTTCTTACAGCACTACGTGAACAGCTGCCCACAGATATCCTTACTCACGACAGACAATCACAGACGATCTGAGACACACTCAAGCTGTTAATACGCAGTCACTGCATCAGCTCTCAGTCATTTCCTACCCAAGCAGCAATTACGCTGGGAATTCTCCCACGTATACTTGTCCTTTTCTAGAAGTTACCCAAAGTCAGAGCACAGGATACAAATGTAATATCACAATGTGTCAAGGCTCAGAGCATCTACTGTGTTTTTCACTGTATAGGCACTGCTCTAAAATTACGATCCCTACTCCCTTATTCTGGCTATGAAAAGAGTGATAGAAGGGGCTTGGAGATGAAGAGAAACTGGTGTGTTCATAATGAAGAAAAAGAGGAACAGGAAATACATACAGACCAACAACACCACCTGATCTAACCTTGATTTCACACAGACATCTTTTCTAGCCTTCAGTATTTTGCTGGTGTTAAAACCACAAACACATGAGCTTTCCAATTACTGCTGCCAATCCTTCACATTGTTTAAGGACTAAGGATGAATTGAACACTAGTGCAGAAGCAGTAGGAACTCTGAAGATGAAATAACTATCAGAAGACTCTAGAAAGCACGCCAAAATGCATGTAAAGAAATCTGAACTTGCTCCTGATAAACAAAGGGAAATGTGGCTAACATAACGCGGCCCAAAGCTGTTTTCTAGAACTGGGTTATCATGTTTTCTGGACTTCACAGACCCCCTTACACCTCCTTAAAGGCAAAGCCACAGGCAGAACACATTGCTAAGCAGCCCCTTTCAAGCACTCTCACCTGATGAGATTGTATTAGATACTACCTGCCTGCTAACAGAAGTATCTGATAGGTCTCCAGGCTATGAACTGTCTACTTTCCAGTGGATTGTCACTCTTTAGTCTCTTTAAGAACAGTTTCAGCTTTTCCTGAAGTTAATGACAAATCACCTTCTTTCAGTGGATGCAAAACTAGATGCATGACAACATTTTGAAACCAGGAGTCACTTCAGGTGAACAGGCGTTACATGGATCTGGATGAGCTAAGAGACGGAGAGCTACAGCTGGGTGTTTAAGCATGCACCTGGTTTACAAAAGCACTGAGTGTTTCTGTGCTGGGCAACAGTTATAGTCAGAGCTGAAGGAACAAGAGAGCGAATTTGATGAATTACGTGGAGGAGGGAGTGACCAGGCATCATCTGAGCTCCATCTGTGAAGCTGATGAACAACTCATCCACTGCGTCATCCACCCCACATTTAAGAGAAAAACATGCTGTCTTTCCGACAGATTTTAAGAAGATTCTATTTGTTTCTATGGATTAAGTGAGAAAAAATAATATTTACATACTCTCATACACTGATTACTCTAATGAAAAGTGTTGATACATATTCTCAGTAACCAGTGCAGGGATCAGCTGGTTCTCTGCCTTTACAGGTCTTCAGGCTCTGAGAAATTGTTGTTCCAGCCATCAGAGTTGATAGAAATCAAGATCCATCAGAGAATATCAATCGCCTCTGGAGGAATCAAATAATCTCTCTCTTAAGAAACTTAAGCTTGCAAACATTTTAAAAAAATCCTTCAAAGTTGCCACACCTTTTATTACAATACCTTACTGAAGGGAAGTATCAAACCTGTGTGTACTTTTACTGAATTCACCAGAGAATGGAGGTGTTTTGTTTACAGTCCTTTGAATTCAAACACAGCATTATTGGTCTCAGTGGGAGTAAATCAGCTTAACCCAAGTGAGAATAGCCATCTGCTTAATTCTAAATACACTCAGGTAACAGCAGACAATTCCCAATGTTATGCACAAGAGCTTCTACAAATTTTTGGTAAAAGACTCGTGGCAAGATCCTTTTATACTTCCAGAGAGCAAGGTATTTGGGGAGGCAAGGAGGGGGAGCAAGGGGAATCTCTAAAATACAGTATGGTGCCTAGACCTACTCAGAGAATTTTGAAGTTCTAAACCAAAAGTGCTTCTTTCATTAAACTTCCTCAGAAGAAAATCCTCAGTAAGACCTCAAATTAAGGTGACGTATAAGAAAATTAATGTCACTGCTCATCTTCCTCCTGTTCTTACTGACCATTCAAGTTGTGCAACAACTGGTACTTCTGGGCTGTGTATTTCAAAACTTTTTCAGAATTGGAATTTCCATCAAAATCTGTAGACAGCTTTGAATATCATGGCTGGCCACTTAAAAGACTGCTCTTCAAAATATCTTGCAAATGTTTATTGTTAAACACAGAAAAGAGACTGTTAGTAGTTGGTAGGATCCCAGACTGGTGTACAATAATGGTTATGTTTTTTACACAAATCCTTTTCGTCTTAGGGATATACATCTATTTCTCCTTTACACTTGAGTTTCAGATGACTTTGGAACCTGCTGTGCCTCTGCCCTCTCTTTCTAAACTGAGCATAAAAGTCTAGAGTTTGTTCAGTCTAAAGAACTGAAATCCTCCATGTGATTATGCTGCTGTTTCCACCCTTTTGTGTACAGAGTTAAATACTTAACCTTAAAACTCTTTTCAGGAGGTGGCCTATGCTGGGGAGCGTACCTTGCAGGCATTTTCAGAATTCTTAGAAGAACAAAGCAAGACAAAAGCAGAACCAGGAGAGAAGGTAGGCATTTGATCCAGACACTGACTGATCTGATGTGCAATTGAAGGCACGTTCACCTTGTACAGGCATCCCTGAACTAGCTATAGCTACAGCTATAGCTACAGCCTACATGCATGGGTTTCAGCCACTGCTCATGGCAATGCTTGGGTGGCTCTTGCCAGCTCTTAGCTGGTTTCAAGCTGACTACCTTGGCATGACCACACTAGCTGCAGTCATATACCACTGCCTAGCAGGCACACGCGCACTCACATCCTTGTTTTCATCACACAAAAACCTCTTTTCCCACTGCTCATGTTATCACTGAGTCTCTACATTAACACTCTGGTAGTAAGTACTGCATGGCAGAAAGGAATCTGCACCTGGACAGGTGTAAGCAAAATTTTACTAGTATTTTAGCTGGCCAAAAGAAGCCCCAGCTAAGTTAGTTTCAGCTATACCTGGAGGGGTTCAAACACCCATTGCCCATCTCATCCTCCTACATTTAGTGTGGCTTCTCTTCTTCCTAAAGCAACAGCACAACTGAGAGCAGACATTAACCCCTCTCTTGGCAATCTGGTTATGATTATTGTCCCATTCCTCAACCCTTTCTCCTCCAGACCAGTAAGCATTAGCTCTCCCAGGTCAGTCTGTTATTTAAAATCCCAGACATCCCACTGCAAAAGGACATACTGTAAGTGAATGTGACCAAGCTCCAGGCAGACAGCTCCAAGCAACAGAAAAAAACCTGTTAGGAGATAGAGATGGAGACACTGTCAATCCAGTATAAGATACATGGGCCCATTCTGGCTGGAAATGACGTAGATCCACAGAGTAGCAATAGTTGTCATTAACACTTTTTTCAACTACTAGGGAAACTGTCTGTGGGTAGATAAACTGTTCTGACTTTTCAGACTTATTTCCACCAGAGGCTTTGATTTGCTCCAGAATTCACTGCTCAAATAGGTGGTTACAGATGGAGAGAGATGACTAAACTAATAGTGGGACACAGAAGTCTGCAATGAAGGATCAGACATTCAGCTCTGCCCAGTCGCTGCAAAAGTCTGTTTTCCAATACGCAAAGCTTACATTTGGTGTTTGCCTCTGTCACATGTTCTTTAGTGATGTGTTTGAAGATCTGTTGAGTTCTACACAGTCTTTCAGATACAATGTGAGAGCTGTGTATATTCTGTCATCTCTTCTTCATGCTTTACTTCACATTAAAGAGTAAGTAAAAAGGCCAGTTTAGGAAACACCATTCAAAAACATGTTCTGTGTAGCAAAGGGGTAATTGGCATATTCTCATCGACTCACATTCTCCATCCTTACATGACATCCACCAAATTTTCCCAGAAGACTGCAGAATTTATCATTTGCAGTACAGTGCTTTATGTGAAGTCCCCTGTTGGAGTAACTAACTCTTCATCCTCACCTCAGGATGTTCACAAACACACAAACAAGAAGAAAGTAGTTTCTTTTGAGGTTGCCTAGGAAAGACTGTCTTATGTCCATCAGCTGACCAAGCAGAGTTTTCCAGGTTCTTATTAAACCTCCATAGAAAGCCTCATCTAAGCTTTGCAATAAACCAGTGTAAAGGTTTGAAAACAAGACACATTTTAGCAACAGTTGGACTACTTCTGACCTCGTTAACAAGCCCTCAAATTCCTTGGTTGAAAAGATGAAAATCTGCATTTCATAGAACGTTAAAATTTTTTTTTTGAAGTAAAGAATTACTAGAACAATTGTCTTTGTGAACATCAGTAATAAGCAGCTCTGCTCTCACATTTCCTTTTCTAAAAGGATCCTTCGGGAGGAATTGAAGAGGATCTCAGCCGAAAAGATACTGCAATAACAGAGAAAGGAGAACTTTAATAGCACAGAGAAGGAGCAAAATTCTGAGGATTGTGGGGAATCCTTCCCGGAAAGAACTCACTGGAAGAATGAATCACCTCAAGTGAATACAGAGCTGGATCAAAAAATAAAAGTAAAGAAATCAGTATCAATGGCTCATGATGTGTGACCTCTCTTCTGAATCCAATTTAACTCCTAGTTTTACTGGGATCAGTTGTCATGGGTTCTTAAAATATGATCAATTTCGCTTAAATAATGCCTTTGTTATCAATAAAACTTCTCTCATTTAGGAAGGTGTATGTGCCATGGCAAACAGATCAAGATATAAAACTGTTCTTTCCTAACAAAATCTGCAACAGGTTTGCAACCAGTTGCTCTCCAATTTACCCTAGGGCAGCCCTATTGTTTTCAAGAGATTAACTGCTCCCAGAAGGATGGGACAAACATTGCAAAGAGCATTTCTATAGTGATCTTCAAAAGAAGTAATTGAAGCTAAGGGCTATGCCTAGAGGGGCACCAAGGGGCAGTTCATGATTTTTTTTCTTATCAAGGAGTAGCAAACACAAAAATCAAATTATAATTTAATTTCAGTAAGAAAAATATCATACCTAATACACAAAGTCACAGGTATGATTCACATTTTAGTTACGTTAGGTCCCTTAACCACCCCACACATGTTATAAAAGTGCAGCTGGTGAAACTGCTGGATAATAGTAATTTCTTTCTGCAACAATCAGGTAAAGCTGAAATAATTCTGAAAATTTGAAACCTTTTCTTACACAATTACAGAAGGAAATAATTTTTTAATATTTCATTTCAAAAGCAGATTTCTGAAGTATTTGTTCCCAACTTGTTAATGCTAATAAGTTGCTTTCCTATGTAAACAGAGGAAAAAGAGGTGAAAACTTAAAAATGAAGGAACAACCATTTGAATGGAAGGAGGATTCATCACTGCAGTGAAGAATACAGCACTGAAAGAATAGTGGAGATCTAACTCTCGCCTGTCATGCAAGTCAACAAGAGATAGACAATTTTAAAGTATTGGACCTCTTACATTTTACAATTATTTGCCAAAAAGTGCAGTTCATGACAGATGGCTTGTTTGCTATCCAGGCTGCAATGTGTAATTAAATACCCTCACTTAAAGATTTAAGACGAAATATTATCATCTCTACTTCAGAGTTCTTGCAACAGCACCCACATGCAACACTTGCCTCATGAGGCCATCAGTTGGCCTTCACAGATGAGGAGTTAACAAGACGACACAGAAAGTAAAACAGTTTGTGTTGATACTTCACCAGCACAGTTTAATCTCTGCTGGGGCTAACGTTCATTGGGACTCCAATTAAATCCTCTTAATGGCAGAGGATTCTTGTGGAAGCACGTTCAGTGCTAGATCACCATTCCTAATACGGTCTGCCTGGGTTTTTTATGTCTTGGACCTAGTTTCTTGAGCAGTTCACTTAGACTATCTGAAACTGGAGAAAACCACTGATCAGACGAGCTCCACACATTGAAGTTTCTGCCAGATGCAGCTCCCTCCTTTGTCCCAGCAACATCCCGTACAAGGGGAAAAGGAGCTGAAAAAGCTACATAGGGAAACTGTAGCTTAAGAGTCAGCATGGTGGATCTGAGAGATGCAGTCCGCTCCTTCACTTGTAATTATGAACCACAGATGAGCTATTATTATTTAAAATAAAATTCTTCTTTGAAGATGCCAAGTAGAGTTTAATTCTCATGTTTTTAGGACACAGCAAATTTTTGATAGAACTGCAATACACTCCAGTGAAATCAGAGTCTCACTTAGTGGCAAGAGAAAAACATGGGATCTCAGTTACCACAGCACTGGTTTTGAAGAGATCAACCTAGGTTTGCTCTGGACGGAAACTCCTACTCCAGCTGGACAGCATGGGATGCATTTAACAGTAAGTGTTTCTCAGCACCCTTGTTAAGAGGACTTTATTCACAAATATCATACAGAAACAATAACTTGTCAATTCATACACTGAAGTATGCCAAAACTGTTTCTCTTATTGTCCTGGTGTGAGCGACACAGGACTAATTTCTTTTCTAATTCTTGGGAAAAGCTGTATTTGTGTAAGACTCTAGTGTCTGAATTAGTGAAGATATTTATTGTATAGCCAGCCATGGTGTGTGGGTTTCAAGGTCTCAGTGTTTTCAAGCTCGCCAGGTGCAGGGATGAGGAGGAGCGAGACTCGGGCACTTGACCCAAGCTGGCCAACAGGATTGTTTCGTACCATGAACGTCACATTCAATATAAATTAGGAAGTCTGCTGCGAGGGGGTTCTCCCCCTGCTTGCGTTCTCCCGCTTGCTTGTGCTCTCCCCCTTGATGGCTCTCCGTTGATGATGGCGATCCAGAGGACTTCTTGCCCCGGTGCCGGATCCCTGAGGCCTTCCCTTCCTCCTGAAGCTGTAGCGCTCGCAGTGTCCGACATTTACTGTCCACTGCTGGGAGTGCACAGCTTCCTACTGATATAGTTGGCTGAGTATAATCCTTGTACTGTATATTCGGGTATCGGGATCAATATGGGTTCCTTTGTGTTAGTACTGTTAATTATCTAGTTCTGTCCTATTAAATCTGTTTATCTTTCAACCCCTGGATTTTCTTATTTTCTTCCCGATTCCCCTTCCTGGGTGGGGAGGGGTCATCGGGTGAGAGAATAATTGTCTAAGCGACAATAAATTGTTATGGGTTTTCTCAAACCATAACACATACATAAATGAAGATGTCGATTCTGCTTTGGACATCAAACATGAGTTCTATGGGACACAGCCAGAACGGTCTTGCACAAAGATCTTGCCTGATCACTGTGGGATACTGGGTTTCATTTAACTTTCATTTAACATTGAGTATTCATCAACAAACAGAAGTCCTTATTTGATGGCCTGGGAGATCAGATTAGAAAGGAAATGAGATGAACTGAATCCCAAAGAGAGGGAAGTGTCAGCATGCTTTCCCTCTGCTGCTTGCAACATGATGAAATTTGAATGGCAAGCAGTACCACCAATATATTTTGAACAACTATTAAACACAGAAGCTATAATCTTTTAATTAGTTTCCTCACAGAAAAATGGAGCAAGCAATGTTCAGCACCACTCTGTATCTGGCAGATGGGTTTACCATTCAAGATAATGAAAAAAAATTAATTTTCGCTGTGCCTATGCGCTGTATATGAGGCTCAATCCTGAAACTGCTATCTATCCTATTATAAAGTGCAAGATTACATATTAATGAAAACATGTGCCATCTCGGCAAATGATGTTCTCATTTCTATTCCAGCCACTCTCAGATGTTGTGTCAAGACAAGGGGCCAAGCGCAGACTCACACGCCATACTCTGATGCATGACAAGAGTTGCAAATCTACTTTATAAAGCATCTGGTAAAAGCCTGCCCGAAAGGCAAGTCTTCCCATGCTTAAGCCTCGTTACTGACTGGGTTGGGTTCCTTCAATCCTCGACCATGGCGGGACGTTCCCCCTGTGCCAGGCAAGTGACCTTGCACATCGTGTCATTTTCCTTCTGACCCAGCTCAGTTCCAGAATATTTTCCTAGAACAATAATTTAAAAGGGTTTTAAACAGATTCAGGTAACTCACCACCAACTCATTTCCCCTGTTGTGCCAACTTGTGTCAGCTCAGTAAACAAAACTCATAACACTCTCTGTAGTGGCTCCGCAACTGTCACAAACAGAACTGAGGCCTAAATACCTGAAATGGAATCACTTCCTCAAACTCTGCTAAGTCAAACACTATTTCTTTTATTTTAGTCTAAACATGAAGTGAATCTATTTAATTTTAAAGAGTATATCATTATAACTGTGCTCAGACTCTAAACCCATGCCCAAAAAAAAAAAAAAAATTCTAAAAATCAATATTTATTAGTCAAATTTGTTCCTGGAAATGAATACCAACATTTTGAATGCACCAATATGACTGGGTTTTAATCATATGAAAAATCTCCCCATGTACCTAAATAAGGCCTATCAATTAAGGCCGACAGGACTAAGTAAAGAGATATCAATGTGCACCAACTGCAGAGCTGGTCTAATTGGCAGTGTCAAGATGGTTTGGTTATCAATATGGAGCAGTGGAAGCAACACTCCCAGCTAGGAATCTTACTTTTAAAAAACCCTGACAAACAAAAAGTGAAGCATAGCAAAGTTTAGTACGAAAAAGGGGGTTGGGGTTAACATGAACCATCCCCAAGAAATGCTGACTTGTTTTTTACTAAATGGCAGCCTATTCTGCCTTAAAATACAAGCTTTGAGCACCTTGCAGATAGCAATTCATCTCATTAAGCTCTTTTCTTAAATCCTGGGAAAGAAAAACGCAGTTCAGAATTGACAATCATTCATAAATGTTCAGATGCACAGGAAAAATAATCAATCCTAAAGAGAAATGCAATAATTCTTTCCATCTTTATAATAACTTCATCCTAGCTTAACTCTCCTGGAATTACTCTCAGCTGGCATCAGCATAATAACAGAAACAGAACCACAATACATTAAAAGAGATTAATGCAAATGTACAATAAATGCACTGACTGATCGAAAAACCTTGATGTGCATAAGTGGTGTAACTGGTACAAATCAAAAGATCTGGCTTGCAGATCAGAAGGTTGGTTTTGGTAGAGTTATATATATGCTATATGCTAGAAGACTGATGGGATGGCCAGAGGGAGGGGTCTAAATCCAGCATTTCAGGCGTTCAATTCAACGACCTGGATTGTCAAACTTCACATGTCAGGAAGCCTTTAACTCTGTCTCACCTTTCTCTCACACTCACTCCTGATAGCAAAGACAGGGCAGTTTGCTCTAAGGCCACAATGACTTTATACAGAAATATTAATGAAAAGGAACAATTCACACTTCAATAAAAACATACTATTGTGTTAACTCGAGTGGAGTTTGGCTGAAGGAAATTACTCAGCTCAGATATTTGAAAACCATGCTTGGTACAAGCCACTGTGACAGGGGAAGGAGGTTGTGTTCATTTAAACTTTGATTTGGAAAATGCTTTAAAGCCATCTGTCCCCTGGGCTTGTGGCCATGCCATTGCATCTGTGCATCGAGTCCCACACAAGCTGACAGTCATTCACTCAATTTCATTACCAATTCAGAGGGTTTCCAGGTGGGTTTCACTGCTCAAATTTCTTACTCAATTCCCTACATTTGGGAACTATGGTGACTGAAAGGCCAAGCCAAATTCAGCTTTTTCTTTAGTCTCAGAGGAGGCTGCTGTTTCTCATGGCGCAGTACTGGACCAAAAGGAACACACATTGCCCAACATGCCCTTAGTTTCCAGTTTCTGAGAATCACCTTTGGAAATATTTGCTTTATGTAAAACATTGACAGAACCAAAGCCGTGCCAGCCCTGCTGCCCCCTTCTTTTGCTGCTGAACAAACATGCAGTGGCTGCCTTTTCACCAGAGCCAGCCAGCCACGCTGCACCGCGTCCTGGGTGGGGAATTTACTGAACAGGGACCCTCACCATTCGCATGCTGGGTCTGTGTCAGCACTTACACATCACACAGTGAACACAACGAAAGAATCATTTTGTCCCCCTCCCCAGCAAGTAACACCTTGCTGCATTTCATTCAAACTCTCCTGGGCAAATGTATGTTACCAACAACTGCAACCAGTGAATAATAAATATTAATAAAGTGCTTAAATGGAATTCTATTGAAAAGCACTTTCACCAACACAGCTGGCAAGAGCCCCCTTGAACAAATGCTGTCTGCTTGCCAAGTACAACATAGGTAGAATCATAATTAGCCAGCAGAGGCTAAGGATCGTACATGTGTAAACATTACTGCTGAAGTCTGAGCTTTTCAAAGTGTGTATTTAATAGACTGAAATAATTTGGGAATTCTGCCTAAATTTCCCTTCTCTGGCCTTTTCCTTTTGGAGCAGATGCTGATTATTTCTTAGCACGCACACTACATGCTAACAGACTCAGATACTGCTCCTGAGCTAAACCAGCACCCTGGAAAAGCATCCCCTCTCCGCCTCTACATCCCAGGTCACATCATCTATGGTTGTCAGAAAAATAGTTCCTTGAGATCAGTAATGGATGAAAGGGTTCATAAATACTGGTTAACTACCTTTTCCCTTCACTTAGTTTGACGCTGATGGGTGTCTGCCTGCCTCACTCTTTTTCCCCAAAGCACTGGTCTTTGCTGAGACAGGAAAAAATCCACCCTCTTCCACCATGCCCTGATCCTTTTCTTAAGTAGCAACTTCCCAAAGTCTATTAACTTCAATGGACTCCAAGCACATTGTGAAAATCTCTATCACTGTTTTACACTGGCTGCACAGCATCAGGCGCCTCTAGGAATACTTGGTTTATAGATGGCAATTACAACCTTTGTAAGAGCTAAGTATGGGATTTAAGAACAGTCTCACTGGCATTAAATACTTGTCTCTCGTCTAAACTATTTTTGTTCTAGTCCTTAATAATTTCCCATGTAATCCTTTATTAAGGCACATTGAAAGAAGATACTAGAGTGGACACTTTATTGTGCACCTAATCGACAATCTTTGCTGTAAATTCATCTCTGTGTATTTTCCCACTTGAAATCCTTGCACTAAGATGCTGTTTGGCATAAGAATTCTTTGGACAATTTCCTCATAGAGCACGTTGATGTGGAAATGTGATGGATGTGCTCCCTCAGCAACCAGAGGACTTCATACATGACAAGGAAGATAGCCTTCTATTGAACGCTCATTGGTGAAAGTGAACTGTAATTTGCTATACATAAAAAGAACATCCATTTGGATAAATGAATGTGGACATTTTTAAATTAATATCATTTTGCAAACCAACTGACAGCCACTGCACATTTGAAGCGAACAAATTCTAATGTATTTCGGGAGCACACAAAATACTTTTCCAAATATGTTTATTCTTCTACAACCCTGTTCCTAGTAATTTATCCAAGCCTACTACAACAATGTATTCCAACCATAGGGGTCAGAGATGAGAAATAATGCCATATGACTTAGGAAAAATCACACTGAGTGGCAAAACCCAGAAACTTAAGGCAATCATTCCACACAAGATTTATAAGTGTCAGAAAAGCTACCCAGGCGCAGTCTAAGGGGATGAGCTGGCGAGTGAAAAGGTAACAAGAATAAGCCAAGCTTCCCAGGAAACCAGTACCTCTAATTTCTTTATTAGCAATGCCCACAGCACATCTCTGTCTGCTCTGTTAATGCCACCTGTTGGTAAATTGAAAGATCTTATTCTCTGCGTTGTCTCCTTGGGGAAATTACTAACCTCAGGGACAGAACGCAGAGCACCAGCATGGCCAAAGAACATCATATTTGGGAGAGGAAGGACCTCATGGGCAGTTCCTATGGGCACACTAAGGATCACAGACCTATCCATGCATCCGCATGAAAGAGAACAGTTGAATGAAGATCTAGTAGATCCTTCATACCTGTGTGTAACACACTCACCAAGCTCTAGGACTGCCAAATAGATCAGTTAAGTGCCAGTGCATTTTCAGATGAATGCAATTAACCACTGACTTCCCGGTAAGTAATACTGACATCAAGGAGTAAACTTGGCCTGTTGGAATCAGCCTGACAGATCATTGCAAAACAAAACATCAAGAAAAAAAACAGTAGTACAAAATTTCTGAAACCAAGAAAAATGCTCAACCTAGAAAGCTAAAAATGAAAATATCACAAGTTACATTCAAAGCCTTACCATGTCAAAGTTATCACTGAATGTCAATACAGAAAAATCACAGCAATGTCTTTTTCAAGATTATCAAAACATTTTGCCCAATTCTACAACATTTGAAACAACTGACTGAAACTGAATGCATCAAAATGTGTTATATGGAACATGCCAACTGATTCTAACATTGGCTGAATTGAGCTCCTCACGTGAAAACACAACTCTACAACAGAGCTACCACACTAATATGCATCGAGACGTTGCAAACACAGCATTGCTATGTCTATCATGAGACCAGGCTGCAATTTTAAGAATGTCTGCCTGGAAATACAATGACATGGGTTAGTGATGTTTACAGAAAAAGAGAGAATCCGGCCACCAATACTGAACCACAGTCCCAACAAAACAAATTCACAGGGAGGGTAATATCCCAAGATAGCTTCCTGATCCTACTAAACTACCCATTATGCATGGTCTTGATTTTTGCTCTTTTTTATATCACACTGGCTTATGCCTCCAAGGTGGTCTTATTTTGGATGACTTCCAGTTCTTCTTTACCATACTTTCACTACCATTATTTCCTCTAATACTTCTTTAGCATCCTGGCTCTAGTTTCTTCAATCCTTTCTATTCATACAGGTCACTCAAGACTTTATCCTCTCCTTTCTTTCTGGGGCTAAAACTGTTGTTGCTGAAGGACTATGCGGTAGTGCTTCCAGAAAGGTGATCTTCAGAGACAGTGATGTATCCACACAAGTCAAGAGTATGTTATAGGTGACCAAAGATCACTGCTGTACAAAATAAAGTCTTTGTATATCGAGAAAAATCAAGTACAGGCAACAAAGCAACAGTTGATTTTTGACATCTCTGCACTTCTCAAAACTAGATCCAAAATGTAAGAATTTTGTTCCCAATTGATCAACTGATTGACTGAAAGTGTTGAAACACCATCTGCATTCAGTATCAGGTTGAGGACTTCCCATTGCCACCACTGTCATTTTAACATCATGATCAAATGCATTTACATATTTGTCAAGAAGGCTGACACACAGCCATTCTTCCATCAGCATAATTCAACAAGTATTTGAATTAACACTTGCTTGCACTGATTAAAAATAAAACCTTTACAAATTTACATAAACACTATTAAGCCTGTTGTAGTTTGCTATTACATTTTCCTTAGCTTGCACTATGACAGTTTCTCATGTGCTTCACTTTCTGGCCATCACAGCTGCTGCACAATTGCATGGAATTCCCGTCCTAAGCCAATTCCAAGAGAGTTTTAAAGCATGGAGAAGTGTCTTCACAGTCGTGTATTCTGCGAGATCTGCATTTCGTAACTAAAAGGAATAGACACAGGTTTTTAAGCAGTAATTTCAAAATCCCCTAAAAATACAGTCAAATGAAAAGTGACATGACATAGCAAAATATGTACAGTGACAAACAATGACTGAAAGTGTAACGGAAATGCCATGCATTCAAAACGCTATCTATTCCTTCTAATGGCTGTATTTTCAATGACACACCATTTCAGTGATCCTCTGAACAGAAGCAGTACTTTTCTATCAGGCTCAAATGAGTACTTTTCTATCAGGCTCCTTATTTGGAGGGCTGCATCAGCACTCTACAGGCTGGCAATCTTAACTTTGTTATTTATGAGCAACTTTTTGTATGTGCCTAACATTGCTAGCGAAGCTCCAAGAATTAAAGAGAGTATCTTTAAAAGACAGATATTTTCCCAGTGGATCTCAACCCACCTTCCATGAAGAAGAATTGCTCTGGAGTTTCTCAGTGACTCAGAAAGCTGGAAGTGAAAACTGAGGCTGGCGGAGAGTGAAGCATGGCATAGCCCACAGCACGGAAATCACTTTGAACTGCCTGACTTTTCATGGCTGCATTTACATTTCTGCCCCTGACACAACACCAATCCTCAGCACACACCTGCAATGCCTACACCTGATGAAAATCAACAGAGGGCTATTTCCTATCACAATAGACCTGACACAGACTACCCTCACACTGAAAGACATTTTTATATGTACACAAGTACCCTTATGTACTTTCAGGCCCTGACTTGTGAGGTCTCTATGCATTCCTGGATCATTCATTTACTCACTTCTGAGCTACCTGTTATACAAATATGGATGCTTTACTGCATCCACGGAGCTTTCAGGAGCAGCAGGGGTTTCTGCTGCCGTTCTATTCCATTCTCATTGATTTGTTGATTTTAATGTTCTGGTTACAGAAGAGCTTTTGATGAGAACAGCAACGTGCCCTTCAACTCATGGAACTAAGCTGGCTGATACACACTGAGGATGACATAATTATTTAAAGTTAATTTGATTGATAAAGTCCTAATTCTAATTTTCATTTGCTCACAAACATGACTGGCTATTAAACATACTCAATTAAAAGTTGCTCAAGTTGCTGCATTGGACCAACTCTTCCAATTTCTCTGAGTCCATTTTTGACTAAAGAAAAGCTGGTTTTCTTCTCCTTTCCCCTCTCTCTGAGGACGCAAGAGGGAAAAAGGGTATGTTACAGTTTTATACTCGCTTTCTGTCTCGGAAAGGAGGGAGGCAGAGTTTGTGTTTTCCCTGCACAAATCAGCTTTTTCTGTACACAAACACCACTAATTACCTTCTCTTCATGTCTGAATATCAGAAAAATTATCTATATTTAGCAAACTGAATATAATATTAGGAGTAGGATAAGGCTTTGGATCAAGACACAATGAACATCTCGTTCAAGAGAATCCAGCATTTCTATCAATGCATTTGCTTATAGAAAGAAGAGAATGAATTTGATTGAAATTTTTGCCATCCTTTCAATCTTACAGGTTCTCAGCAGGAATCTTTTAGAGGACAACACGAAAGATTTGTGTTCTGCACATGATATTCCTTCTGCAGATACTACTTTTCTACATATACTACACCATACTCAAGCAGATAACAAATTACACAATCTCTTATCTTCATCATGCTGTATCCCTCTTTCCCTCCCCTGTTCTTGTAGTGTCACAGAAAACACAGAGGGAAGGGCAGAGTGCAAGAAAGGCGAGGGAGATTTGTAAAACGAAGAGATACAGTGGGACTGGTGGGAGAGCAGGCCACTGACTAAATATGAGACTCCCAGAGGAAGAAAACCTAAAAAAGGTAAGTAGGTCAGGCCAAGAAAAGATCATGAGAGGAGATACATATAAGCATAATGACCTGAAGAAGAAAGAGGTTTTTTTATAAAAGAGGGGAGAAGCTCTGCTGCTGACTAGTGCTACCGCATGCAGTTCTGAATACACAGCCATATCACACCTAAGACACCTTGTACACAGAAGACCAGTGCAAGTTCTCACCATCCCATTTCTGAGAACAGCCTTTGGATTCCACAGTGGAATTATCTGGGTTTGGTTTGCAAAGCCTCTACTTTGGGGAGACCATTTTAGTGCAGTTGTATGGAACCCCAGAAGACTGCCAGACAGTGGAGAACATTCCAGCTCAACCTAAAGTGAAAACTGTCAATATGATATATAACCAGTTCCCTGAAATTTTCCTGATCATGACGGTTCCATTAAAATTGTGCAGTATACACTGTGGGTATGTTACACCAGGCTCTCCTAGGTTATTTTTCCAAGTACATCAGTTACCATATTGTCAACAAAAAATCCAAGTACAGCTGAGAAATTAGGACATCCCATGATGGCATTCACCTCATCTCAAGCCATGACAGGCAAAATGCACATTTCAGGAGTGGGAGAACAGCCCTCATTCACATTCTAGAAGACACCAATGAGTGACTTTTAGTTAGAAGTACTGTAATTATCCACTTTGCAATAGATAATTATCAGCGTTTCTAATTAAAGATAGGTAACCGTACAGGACTTTGTAATTACGTGAGATAACCTTTGCATCAAAATTAGAGGTGGCCCACACTTCCTCATTTGTGTTGCACAGCCATGTAGGTTCAGAGCATACCAAAACCATTTCACCTCTAGCCACCTATACCAAAAGCAGAGGTACAGACTTAAATGAAGCGGGTGGTACCCCTTGTAAAACTTACTTCATGCAGGGGACTAGCACACGTATGTTAATTTGGGTGACATAAGCAGTCTGTAAGGAGAGTTTGCCAGGCTGGTTGCCATCAAGCATTTTCTAGTAGAAAGATCTAGAGACCCTTCCAAGATCAATAGCTACATAACTGAAGCTTCAACCACAACGATCAAGACTATTTTAACAAATTTATTGAGCATCCCTTTGAGAAATAGAGCCTCTGGGAACTGGCATTCGCAGCATTTCATCTTAAGCCCCTTCACAATAGTTTCTACAGTCTTGAACCAGCCTGCTTTCTGTGACAAACCCTTCATCAGATGACCTTTAGCTTGGCCTGGTGGCCAACCACAACCCAGGCAGAGAAATCCCAGGCAATCACTTTCCTAAACAATCCCAAATTTCAGGGGCACAAGTGAAAGCAACTACGCCAGGGAATGATCTGTGCGACTGACAACATAAAAGTTATGCAGCGAATTACTTGATGAGAACCATAGCTGCACTTCCCAAGCAACAATTTGTTCTTCATTCTCTGACTAGCCTGTCCTCAGGGCTAATCACTTCGGTGGTTCTACACCCAGAAGGAACCTGCCCTTGTGTGCTTATGGCCGTTCCTTCAGTTTCTATGTAATTTCTCTGCTTGCTCCAGTGCAGTGATAGGAAAAGACAATGATTGCTTTCAAGACAGCAGTAGAACAAGGTAATAGTGAGCAGTGATGAAGGAATGTGGATGGGAGGTGTTACCATGGCAACAGGGGGACAGAGAGCTTTCCAGGTTTGGGAAAGCAAGTGAATTTTTCATCACACTCAAAACACCCAGCTTTGGTTCTACGCTGAGCTCTGATCAGCGCTGCTGACTTTGGGGTGAGGGGAGAGAGTTAAAACAGTACTTGGCCCCAGGAAGCTGTTACATTATGGCAAAGGGTAAAGGATAAAAAGCAGTTGAGCAAATAATGAAGAAATTAAAACTGGTGTTCAGGTCAACATCTTCAGCATAAATTCACACTACTGAATTTTGCAGTGGATCCATAAATCCATTATGTTTCAGAAGAACTTATAAAAACATCATTCCTGTTCTTTTCAGAAACAAAGTGTTTAATTTCACATTCCCAAGCACTTGCTATATGTACCACATTTATATATGTCACGTAGGCACTGCAAGGTATTTCCTAGCCAAAATTGACTCCAAGAAACACGAGCAATACGCGACTACAGACATGGGGGAATCCCATAAAAAGCAAGGAATACCACAGGTCTGTGACTAATTAAGAGCATCTATTTATGGTCTTTTAACAGTAATAGCTTTGCCCCTTTTGGTTGGTACAGGTTTTTAGAAGAAAAGTATAGGGTGTGGCACGTGCAAACAAGCGACACATATGCAATTATGGCACAGCATAGTTTGAGTACAACCTATTCTCTGTCTTTAACAGAACTAACAATGATTATGTATGTTACACCGGCTATCATCTACATTAACTGTTGTTTCTAAAGAGCCCAGCATAAGCACAGAGAAGGCCAAAATTAGAACCCCATTTTCCCCACTAAAGTTACCAAAAGATCAAACATAGTGGCTGACCAGCTAATGTGGCTGTACTATAAAAGGGAGCACCGATTTTTATTTAAATGTATAAGGAAATAGCAAGAAGGTGCAATGTTTTTCTGAGTAAAGATGAAAAACTCACTGCAAGGGTGAGGGTATGTGTGTGCTTAAATATAAAGAAGCTGTTAGCCTAAAGGATGAACCACATGAACTCCGCAAGTTGGCAGAAGATTTACAGAGAGGCAAAGCTGCCAATTTACAGAGATCACCTCCTGGGGCATGCAGTCTACACAGTTATAATTTCTGAAACAGACTGTGGGAGTGCTATTAGAGGGAAGTGTCATTTGGAGTAAAGGAACAAAATGCAAGAAATTCTATTTGAATATGTAGGTCTGCTGATGGTAGATGTCTGCTGGTCAATACAAATACATTTTGGAGGAAATAATGGTGGTTCTAATGTCAAAGTAAAGGCTGATAACAGCAAGAAGATGCAAATCTTTCACCTTCTGAGGGGCATGATACAGCTGACAGTGATATACGATATAATCCCTCCCCCTGCTGCTTAGGGAAGCTGAGCATGACAGATAATCTCGCACTGGTTTTTTGGAGGAATAGATAAATTCACCTGGTGAGCCACAGAGACCCTTGTTGAGGTCACAGCAGTTTTTGCAGAATGTCACGTCACAGCTGCAGTCATTTGGCACTTTCCAATTTGTTTCTGATGCCCTCCTCAAGCAGACCTCAGCAGCACATAGAATACAGTCCAGATTGCTTTTAAAATACAAAACAACAGCCTAGAAGCAGGAGACTCATGGTATTAACCCACCTTCAGCAGTGCTTAGTGGGGCATGCAGGCTGCTGGTCACATCAAATGGAAGCCCAGAGATAACAGCTATGCTATTCTAATCCAAACATGGCCTGTCTCTGGCCCACAAGTCACCTAGGACAGGAAAAAACAAATCCTTCCAAACCTGTAGCCATATAGTACTTCATATTTGTGGGATGGGGAACACTAAAGAGCTGAATTGATCCCTTCACCCACTGACAGTGAACACAGCTATTCTCCAGGTCTTCTAGGAGCAAACGACGCGCCCTCCAAGCCATCCCTTGTACTTGTTTAAGTACAGCAAATATCTTCTCCCCGGACCTGTTTTGTTTGCCCCCTCAGCTGCTCTCAGCTGTGCAAAGCCTGTGATGGAGTCTCTGCAAGTCTTTGGAGCAAACTCTATAGATGCAAGTGCCCCATTAATTAACATCACGTACTCGGAGAAGCTCTGTTATCAGAAGTGCACAGTACCTTCCCAGGCAACTTATATATCAGACTGCTGCAGGCTCTGGGGAGAAGAGATTTATGTTTAACCTCTCATTTCCCATATCCAGCCTTTGATATATTCCACTTGCTGGTAAACACATAGCACAGCCAGGGGAATGGCCACTGTCAGCTTCATTCAAATATGCAGGAAAAAAGTCTGATGTTTCCTGAGAGGACACAATATCATCCACGGATCTAAGGTGGGGGAAAATCTGGAATGACAGATTTGTCTCACTCAGATGATACGGAGACACTTCTATGTGAGCCTAGATGTGACTCTGGGAAAATGAAAGGGCACAAACGGAGCAGCTGTAGGCAAACAGATATGATCACTAGCTTTGTGTCTCCCACTTAAACCCCAGAGAGCTGTTTTCTGGCTCTGTATTAACTCCCAGGAAGACTGAAATTACGTGGATTGAACTGTTACAAGCAACCTTAACAGAAATAACTCCCATCACATCCAAAATGATGACTTTCTTAGACAAGCAGAGGACTCCTCTCCCCTTCCTCTATCACCTCAAATTGTAATTCTACAATTTAACAGATGATAGCACTTGCAGAAGCGGCTGTTTTCACTTATAAAATGGTCCCTGACAGTTCCTGCACTCTCATTAAGGCATGTTTATATTCACAGTGGGATGGGTACCTCCTGAACCGCAGGTTAATACACTATCAGACCTTTCTAAATCAAGATTTCACTTTTCCTTATTCAAATCTCAGTCCCAAAGGGGATTTTCTATCACCAGCCTGTTAACAGCGGTCTGGATCAAAATAATGTGGTGACTACAGCCAGATGGTCTGGAAGGAGGATTTCAATCAGCATACCCACCAATTTCTGTGGAGTGAGGACTTCGCTTACACATTGCAATCACAGGAGGGAATGTTACTGTGCTGTCTAAATGTGTGCATTTCAGGTAGGATACAGGTGAGGTAACATTGTCTGAGATCAAGAATAAATCAAAACAAAACACTATATATTAGCGTTAGCCAGCAGCAGCTAATAGCATCGGTTTACTTCCAGCTCTATTACACACATCTACACCCCAAACCAAGTGCATTGCAATAAAGTCTGAACAAGTAGCCACTATCCAAGGGCCAAAACCAGAAGCCAAATGACAGTATTAGCATGGTGCTGGGCCTGAAATCATTAAGCCCTGCTGACTGCAGCTGATTTTAACTAAATGAGTGCAAGGGGACACAGCACCACAATCCACCCTGACTCCCCCACGTTTTGAGCCACTGTGAGTTAGTCTGGTTTGCAAGGTGGAGTTTATCGATGGATCGGTTCCTCACTTCTCCAAGCTAGACTTCTTGGCAGCACTGCAGTGGTCACCAGCCTTCCCAGAACGTGACAACTGTTCCTGCCAAAGGCTTCCCTGCTGCAAGACCACACTGAGGATTAATGCTTGCTAGACTTCAGCCCTACAGCTTAGAGTTGATGTCTCCAGGACACAGCACTGCACATTACTGCCAGTATGGCTTTCCTCCCATTTAGGATCACTGGACCAAAGATGTCCTTGTAATACCTATGCTACAGAAGCAGCCCTACAACAACTGACAACTGTCCTCAGCACAGCAAGATGAGGAAGCAGTCCCTCTACAGTCTGGGAAATGTCCAAGAAGCAAACTCCTAGAGAGCCCTTGGGGACTACAGAGTGTTAACAGTGGCAAAATGCAGGCAGGATGCAGAAGTTTTAGATGAGGGACTACTGTAAGGGCAGGGGAGCAGCAAAGAGGTCCAGAAAGCACTTTCTGGAGACTGGTTTGCAGGACAAAGAGGATGGATAGGCGAATGGAAGTGGGGAAAAGTTCATCAGCTCTAGTTCTGAACCTGAACTCCATTCCTAACTTCCATCCACACAGCAATTATGAACACTGACAACAAGGCACCAGGAGACTCTATGCTCCAGGTAGCAACCTGATGAAGCCATTGCCTAAGGTGAGTCAGAGGTCTGAATACCTCAGATCTGAACAAACAGATGGTTCTCAGGTGCTTCAATAACTTTTCTGTTAGGATGAAAAAGAAAGGAGAACTGTTTTTCACTTACCCAGGCTACCACTGAATCACATTTCCAAGCAAAACTAGTGATGTTGAATACACTCCTTAAATGCCTCGTGAGCTGTTCCAAATGATAGCATGACAGCAAATCAAAGTAAAATATAAACTACGGTTTCCAGCTCTTTCATGCAACTATCATCCTCTGTCTTGCTACAGAAAAAGAAACAAACACCAGCATTTCTGTTGGGGGAAAAATACACCAAAGTGAAAGGAACCAAACAGAACAGATATAGGCAAACTCTGCCATACACTCTTAAAGACTTTTGGAGCTCAACTTGAAACAAATACCTTACTGAAAGCAGAACCACAAATTGTGAATTTCTGTATTTTCTTTCAATTTTTCTCAAAATACTACAAATCACACCTCAGCAGACAAACACACTGCTAACAGCTTCACCTTACCACAGGGATCATCTCCATCTTGAGCCAACAGAGGTGAGCGAACCTTTTGCTTTTGCAGTGCTTTGGAAAATCCTGTAGATCTACTGGGAAAGGAAAATTCCCAGCTCAGGGGTCCATCAAGCCATAACCAAGCAGAAAAGCTTCAGTGGAAGATGTTCACCCTTAGTGGTTCACTCCAGGTGCCGCAGCAACACTTTCAGCACTGCAGAACAGAAGTTTGGGCCAAGCAACTGAAATACCCCATGGTTCAGATTCCAGCTTGTTAACACAAAGGTCAGGCCAGCAGAGAGATGTGCTTTCTATCTCATTACCTTCAACCCACTCTAATATTCTAGGAACTCTAGGCCTCAGGAAAAAAAAATCAGAAAATATTCAATTTAAGAGTGTGGTGTCCAATCTTTGCTGGCCCATGGGCAGTAGTACTAACAGTAACTGATCAGCTGTTGCTGTCCGTAACAACATGCTTTCTCTCCTTTTTAACCTAGGCAGTGGCAGCAGCAGCAGCTTCCTATGGCCACAGGTAGTAACTGACAACAGGAGATTGGGAAAACACTTGGGTGGGAGCCGAAAGGAGGACTGGGGCTATATTTGGTGGAAGCCTAATGACATGTCTTCTCCTGGGCTGATCCAACAACAAAACAGACACATAAATTGTTTTGGTTCATATCTGGGAATCAAGAGCAGGAAGGCTAAAGTTAGTATTTACTCTGGACCACAGCTGCACCCTATTACTGATGCAGAATACATTTACTGGGTAATCTGGAGGAGGCTGCAAGTAGGTCTTTTTTGCACCACTAAGTTAAGGAGATGGACCAGCTGTAAAGAGGTCAGCCAGGGACACAGTATTTTTCATGAAGCAGTTATGAAAAATGCACTGTAGCTTGGGAGGGAAAAAACCCTCCAAAAGCATAAAACTAGTTCCTACTGCCTTTCCTGCTTCATTCCATAGGCGCACACCAGCCAGGCTGGCAGTCCTTCCCCTTCCACCAGAGGAATAAGCCTCCAGGTAAGAAGACACAACAGTGCAACAGAGCAGCACGCTGTCAGAATTGATTTCTCCCAGCCTTAAAGCTGACGACTTGACTTTGCTTTATTCGGTTACTGCCTATGACTATTACGGCACAGTTACAATGTGTATTCTCTTTTGATCGAAATTTCTCTACATAATGGTGAATTTAGGCTACTCGATGGGGGAAGACAAAAGAAAAACAACAAATAATTTTATTCTTACAGAAGAATCTATTTGCAGGAGAAAAGAGCTGGTAAATTGCTGCCATTTTACTGTTTTGTTTGAATAATTTTCTGTAGGAGAATTTTAAATGCCTTGTGTATCAGGAAGGGGCAGCTGTTCCTTTTTCCAGATGGGTATTATGGTACGAGGCACTGATACAATTTGGAAGATGGACTATTGACTGTTGTGAAATGATGCTGAAAATGATGCAATCAATTTAATTCTCTAATGGCCTAAGGAAAGGAGGGGAAACTTTCTGGGCATTGTTTGACCTGCCTTATGAGAGGCTGAAAATCCTGCTGTGAGTAATCAGAAGATGGATCTCATTTTATACAACTTTTTTTTTTTATTCAGTAGCTGAAGGAGGAAGAACTGAATCTCAATTTATAAATCTAGTTCTTTCCACTACTACGCAAAATGAATGAAGAGGACAGCTTTCGTTCCAAAACCCGAAGTGCTTCAAGCCTTTAGATGACCTTCAAGAGAACTGCAAGATAGCCTGACTATAGTGATCAAAATTCTTCTGGTTTAATTGGATCTTGTAGAAGTGTGCTATTTTATCAAATATTTTGTGGCGATGAATTAGTTTGAAGTTTTATTTAAAAAAATAATAATAGAGTGAGATGGCTGTATCATAGGATGAAGGCAGACATCAGTTCAATTCCCTGTTCTGACGAAGTCACGGGATGAAAAATGACCTAAGCACATGAACCTCTGTATGCAAGTTAGAGAGCACATGCCTCTTGGTGTCCCACACAAAACTGAACTTCAATCCTGAAAATATAAGTTATGGCAACTCCACATTCATATTAAAAAAAAAAAAAATCATATTGCTCCACAGCAAAATTAACATGTGTTTCAAAACCTGAAAAGCTGCTGAAATTGGAATTTGCTAGCCTTTCATCACTAAAATACTGACATCAGAAAAAAAGGGAAATTGTTACATCCTCTTGATCAATACAGGTTGCTCCAGAGAGTGTGTGCGCTACAGAAGCAATCACTTCTGTTGCATCATTCTGTACAATAGAAACCAAAGACCATGCTCCTCTTTTTTTTTCTAAAAAAAAAAAAAAAAGAATTTTTCAGACAAACAGGAAAACTACAAAAGACAGTTCTCCCTCACACCTGCTGAACTGAGGTTCCATGGTCACATTCAAAACAGGTAGCATTGAAACAACGCAGCCCTAAGTTCAGAGCATTGTCTGGTGGTCTGTATCTGAAGAGCTCCTGTGCACCTGCAAAGCCTCTTCTGAACCATACACTGGGCAATACTACGGGGACGGCCGTGGTATTTCTCTCCATTTTTATCACGAATTATCACTTTGCAACAGTTTTCTGACCCTAGACACATTAACCAGAGCTGCTCTTAATCACAGCACTCTTCAGGGAGCAATTCTAATCCAAAATTCATTTGCCTGCATTAGGTCGGTGCTGCCTATAAAGGGCAGCTTCGCCATAAAGGTATGGGACTAGGATTCACAAGATCTGTTTCCAACTCTTAGTTCCACTACAAGTTTCCTGAGCAGGTCATTTAATTTCATTAGAGCTTTCACCTACTCTAAGCATACACTAACTGCTTAAACTGTGAATTATCCAGGAGCAGGACCAGCTAACACTGTGCACCTGTACGTGCTGGCAGAGGGTGGGCAATGGGTCACAGCTGGACTCCGGTGCAATATTGCATTACAAACATTAAGATACCACTCAAGCTCCTCCCAGCCGCTGCACCTCAACTGGGTATTTCTCCCACTGTTTCACTGGTAGTCACAGGCTGAACATGAAGTGAGAAGCTCTGAAGAAGTCAGGCTCTCAGCTTTTAGAAACCTGCTTTTTGCATCAGAACATGCAAGAAAAGTATCCAGGACCTGATCCAACCTTGCTGGTTCAGCCTACCTCCCCTGTATCCACCACATACTCCCTTTATAATGAGCCTTCAGGATAAACAATGCCTCAACATTTTTGATTAAATGCTTTTCAAGCTCTTAAAGTCTCTAGCAAGTGAGTTAGTTTGGTCTGTGATATTGCATTATACAACAAGAATGATTGATTGAAACAAACCTTTTCCCCTTTCACTCCACAGCTATTTCCACAAGTATTTTGATTCTGGCAAGAAGTATGACATTATTGATTTCCTCTGCACTGCTTGGTCTGGAGCCTCATCTGCAAAAGCATTATTCTTTATTGCTTCAATAATTTCACTGAGTGCAGAGAACTCCATTGTATTTTTTTTTACTTAGCGTTTAGTGATTCTTTAAATTTTTTATGTGCTCTGAAGCTGAATATCAGCCATTTGCAGAAATGCACTGGGAGGTAACCAGAAATTCAGATGTCTCCATAGACATAGGACTACTACTCTTGATGATGCAAAGTTCCCCACAGAGGTTTTGCTTGGTCTGGGACACTGGCAGCACACTCCATTTATGCAAGATTTAAAGTCATAAGGAGGACTGGGCAGGGAAGGGAAATGGATTGTGAACTCAGGACAGCATCAATTTCTGTGCTCAAATGCCTTAAATGGTACTAGTAAAAGTAGTGCTTGATGCCTGCACTGGGCTCCCAGCAGATCCTAACAATGGGTCTCTGAAAGCACCTTTGTTTTATCCCTTTTCCTTCCAAAGCTTTCTGTTTATGGTACTGGATGCACAGCAAATTCCAGACCTATGAAAGATCCCAGGGCGCCTTGTGTGTACATTTTTGGCAGATTTCCAACTGTGGATCTGCCCATGTAGCCTGGGAATGTGTGGGGACTCTCCCAACACAGAATTTGCACTTTGACACAATATGGAATTTGGTTGTCTGCTGCCCCCTTCGGTCTCCACATGGAGATAAAAGTCTCGTGAGAAGACAAGACTGCAGCCAATGCACTGATAGCAAAGGCTGCCAAAAGGATGCCACATGTTTGCTCACATAGAGGAGTTTATGATAACACCTTAACCCTGCATAATTTGAGCATCTTCTGCTCTGTGAGAGATGAACTGTAAACCCAGTGGGACTGCAAAATGGAGAAGAACCATCTACAAAGTCAGGATGACACATTCATCCTAGGAGTCACTTCCACATGGAGGAGATAAAAGACGAACATTGGACTCAGAAGCACGCTGGAGGCTCCAAGGAAAGGCAGTGCTGTAGCCCACTCAAACTAAGGGAAGCCCAAGAAAACACAAATACAGTGTGGCGTGACTTGAGGGAGTTTTTGGTCCAGTGGTTTTGTAATGGGTCAAGATCTACCAGGAGCACTGCTGATCACTGCTTATTTTCACAAGTTTTTTCCTTGAGTTTCAGGTACATGCTGTAACTCAGCTTGCAGGCTGAGGACCAAAATGATTACAATAAGACAGAAAACCTCCCACTCTCATTAGATGTGAATGAGCTGCGATCTTCATGTTAAGTACCATTTTAAAGTTTCCAGGATACTGCAACATACAGAGCTATTTAGCAGCCTGAAAAGGTCACATCTACCCTGCCTCCCACCACTGTTTACAGAGCACAGTAGGCATCAAAAACAATAGGTCATGCATTTTCATGCTATAGATTTTGGGGGCACAGGAACTGAAAGAAGAAGGCCCTTGCAAATAACAAAACTGTGAATGGGGCAAGCAGACAGCTGCCAATGCAAAACTGTCATGCAAAACTTCGCTTTCCCTGGTCTGAAGAGGAATACTGAACATTTTCCACATCCGAGGAATCAGACTCAAGCTTTGAATGTTTAGCCCCGAGCGAATCCCTAAACTAAGATTTTATCATACACAACATCTGCCTAGAAGCCATTTAGCACCTCAGTCTTTGCTTTATGACTAAAGAAGTTAACAGTTTCATGTGAGGTGTCAGGCAGTGAGTTTGTAAAATTGAAACCCCAAAGCTTCTCTTTGGCAAGCTGCTAGCTTGTCTATTCTGGACAGCAAAGGGTGTTCCAAAGATAAAGACAATATTATACCCCAAGATATTGGACTATGACACTTTAAAGATGTATAGTCTTATAACAGATTGTGTGCTAATTTTCCCATGTAGAAGATAAATATCTGTAGAGGATACGTTTAGAGGAAGGAGAATACTATAAAATGTGTGATGCTGCAAGCATATACTGAAACTCAACATAGAAAACCTTTTTCACGTTTTCTCTCTCTCCAAGCAGCTGGATGATCTGATGCAAAACGGCTGACTCATTCCCATCCCCTGGACTGTATTTCCGAACAGGGTGGAGGCAGACCATCATCCTAATAATCAACCTTACTCACTTCTAGAAATGCTTCACTAACCACCTCCTTCCTCACTTCAAAAGCAAGAGATATCCTTACAGATCAATGGAAATTCCACACCAAATCCTCAAATAAGCCACTCTCCCATGAAAGCACACAGACCTGATCCTGCTTGTATGTGCAGGGCCTGGACTGCCAGTGTAACTACGGTCCCCCAGCACAGCTCCATTGCATCCCTCACTGCAAACGCGCACCCAGACAAGCTACAGAAAGGTTCAGAACAAAGCTACATTAAAACACTAAGTTCTGGTTTTGTATGAGTGAAAACTGGGTCAGCTCCATTGAAATCAGTAGAATGCTGCCTCTCTACGCCAGTGAAGAATTAGGCTCAAACCTAATTTTGTCGTGTTTTTAAAGATTGTCCCAGTGGTTTTAAACCTATTTCATTGGTTGTGCATTTACTGACCTTATTTAAGAGACTTTTCCGTAGTTCTAATCTGCACATCTGTTTAACGCAACAACAGGACGATTACAAAAGCAATTTCAAAAGATACATCTAGTATTTAGGACTGACAGATTCTTGCAGGTGACAGCTGTTTTGCCACACTGCCAAGCTCACAGCAAGCTTTGTATCACACTCAGAACAGCTCCAGGAAAACAATACACAAGCCACAAGTCACTGTAGTGAAGTGGAGACTTTGTCAATGGATAAAACATCACACAGTCCTGCCACAGCACAGGGAAAGCTCACCTCACCTCCAGCACTGCAAGCTCTGTGGCACCATCTTTCTCATTTGCCAGCACCTCCACACTTTCTGGAAGCAGGAAGGATGTCCTTTCTTCCAGAGGCATTTGCCACATACAGCATCTTTCCAGACACCATTGTGAGAAAGTGAAAGAAAGGGGTAATTATTTACAGGGCATTATTTTTATGTTGTTTGTACCTTTATGGATTTAGCCTAAGCCTTTAGTTTAAGGGGTACACTTATGCTGATTTCAGGGAAATTGGGGCCAGTTTAATTACTGTTCGTTTTTCCTCTTTAAATGAACACCTACATCTCTTTTTCAGCATTTAATGCAAACCTTGCTGGTAACAGCTGGACACTAACTGCAGGTGTGTGCAGGTCATCAGCTAATATCGAATTAAGTGGGAGAAGAAGACACTGCCTACACTACTGCAGTACCTGGTACTGATCAGACCACATCAGCAAATTGGGATGTGCTCTGGATCACAGCTGCTCTTCAATGATCCATTAATGTCTGCACTACTTTAAACTCTCTCTTCTGATTTTAATCCTTAGGGCAGTCAATGTCATTATGCTAAGTGCCTTTCCTGTCCCCAACCCTGCTTATACTGTATTGAATTATGAACTTTAAGAACATCTCTCCCACTGACTGATCAAACCTTTCTTTGCTGGGTGAGCTCACACTTTTAATTTTGTATCAGGAACAGGTCAAGTCCTTAGCCTGTTGTGAATAAATGAAGTTTACTGAAATATCGTAAGAGGTTCTTCTCTAAGAAGCCATTAGAGCAAATCACTTTCTCTTTAAGTATAAAGGTAGGCTTCCTATGAAATACTAAACATTTCCTGCTTTCATTATTGCAGTACAAAAAGTGTGATGTAAGTAAGCTTTCTAAGCTAACAGGTCAGTTTGAAGGTCTACATGAAGCTCAGATGTTGTAACTCTCCCATATCTAATTGAATATTTACCACTACTGCAAGTGTTGTTCACAGGTTATTGTGACTTTGGATGTCAAAGGAACTTACCTGTTCATTGTTTGCAAAGTCTAACCCCTCCACAAGTGCAGCGTCGGTACCTAATATATTTAGCAAAGATTGGAATACACAGAGTGAAGTTAGGTGGGAATTTTGCTCCCTCTTTGTTGACATTTTCCTAATGGCATTTTTTTCCCCCATCCTAAACAGGCCTCATTTCTAGAGGCCTCCACTACTGCCAGTCACAGAAAGCTGGCTTCGTTCGTTGACTGCTAAGTCCTGTAAAAAAGAACAGCTCCAGAGCTAACAGTAGCATCTCTTCAAAATATGACTGCCAATACAGTGGCTTTATAAACTCTTGCCTGAATTATTTTATATGGTCCAGAATACACACTTCCGTCGCTATTTTAATCTGCTTTTAAAATTAAGAAAGAAGATAAATTAATTACTAGGAGGAGATCATGTAGGGGACCTGTTCTACAAGAACAAAGAAAATCACTGCACAGCACTGGAGAATAATACAGCCACTCTCCTCTCTCACACCAGCACATCAGTCAGCTGAATCCACCATTTATTATTCCATTTGCATCATCTGAAATGAAGCAACATATTAATGTGCTTTGTCAAATAAGAAATGGTGGCGATCTGTTTAGCACTTCAATAAAAAGATGAGGCATGTGTCGACTTCTGCATTTAGTATGCAGGTAATATTCAGTATTTTCCCCTGCTCTGCAGCAGGAGGGCAGGCTGGGGACTCTCCTCTCTATCCCCTGCCAAAAATCTTCTCTGGCAGTTGGTCATTTCTCATAGAAGCTCATTACCTTTAATAAGAGAGAAACAACATGATTAGACCACTGGGTGCAGATTCATCACCCTCTTTGCCAGCCCGTTTTCCCCACAGCCAGTCCTTGTTTCCTTTTTTTTTTCCCCCTAGTAAAGGATAGTAAATCAAGTCCATCAAAAAAACAGCAGCCCTTGGATTTTTTTTGTTTTAACAGTTAGACAACTATTTTTAAGAGAGCCTACTTTCACAAGTTCAGTTTATTCCCACTACACTTGTGCTTTTATTCATAAGTATAGCACAAGCCCCTCGCGCCTGTGTTTTATCTTACTTCATGTGTGATTTAGTTAGGAAGAGGTGCCAAGCGTTACATTTTCCGTGGCTAAATATTTTATAAAGTCTGTATTTCACCTAGCCAGGACACACTCATCAATCCAAAACAGAACCTCACTCTTTTGAATGGTCTCTGTTAGGAAAACAAGAACAGGAGACCTCGACACTACGCCAATGTAGCACTGAGCACCTTTCAGAGTGTTTTGGGGGCTTGCACAGCCTTTTTGTTCCATTTGGACTTCAAATGTAAGGGCATCTGTGCCCGCAATCAAAACTCTTTACAGTCATTTATACTAAGCTGATCTTGGAGGAGCAACAGCTAGGACACAGCTATGCTGGATGACAGAACTTGGCCCTAAGAATACCGTCAGATATTGCAGGATGTTTCCTGTATTAATTTTCTCCAATAAATTTGCCTGATGGTTTGAAGCAATTGAGCTTTCAACTGAGACCAAAACAGAAGATTAACATGTTTTCTGTCAACAGTTTATGTGTTACACTGCATATCTAACTTCTTACTAGATTTGGGTAGTGTTTTACCCAATCTACCAATGTCTGATTTTCTGTCTGGATTTGTGAAGGAACATAAATCTTGCAAATAATTGCAGACCCATTTTTACTGAAAATCCTGTTTTATTTTCAGAGGTTAGTGCTGATTCACATAGTTACTGAATTTTAAAACGCATACTTTCAGATGTTTCGCTCTTACAAGTGTTTTTAAATTCAAGAGTTTTATCCACATTGGAAAAACATTCAGAGAATAAATACAAAAAAGGGAATACGAATTAATTAGGGTTCAGTTCCTGACAGAAGCTGAGCATCAGCTAAGCACACAGATCCAGTTTCCACTGGGAAATAAATAAATAAAAATCAAACCCTAAATTAAATCAATTTGTATTACAGGCACTTGGAACCATTCAGGACTGGGCATTTGTAATCTAACTTTAACATAAAGATAATACTAAAAAAGTTTAGAGTTAACTGCTTTAAGTAGCTTTTTCACATGAGTATTAACATGAATATAGCATTAGCACTAAGGAATTTGGGACTGCTTCAGAGGAAGCAGGAGCTGTCAGTTAGCAGTAACCTGTACCATGCCGAGTTTTGATGAAGGACTGGGGATATTTTAGAGTATCCCATACCACAAACAAATCAAAGTATTATAATTACTATTAAATGCAGCTGTTTTCATAACAGAATTTACTTCCTTGTCAAGACACAAATTAGGTTCTTGGGATAAGTTTTTTAGTACAATTCTCAGTGATTTAGCTTTGTGATTCATTAAAAGTCACTTTCCTTAAAGCCTTCTATGCTGACTGTGAAATTTTCACTGTTGCTCAAAACTTTCCTGTCATCTCTCCTCTCCGTAGTTGGTATCAACAAATCCCTTGCAAAATCATCTTTGTGCTTTATGCTGTGTATTAAGGATACACTCCCACCTGGGCCACTCATTAAGGGGACTCCACCACTGCACATATTCTTCTCTTTCCCTCTCTTAACCTCCACAGAAGTACCCTGACATGCCTTAGAAAAGATGGTAGCACAAATCCATGCCTGAATGGGGCTTAGAAGTTCATTTAAGGAAACATTTTTTTAGTAGAGGTAATTCACTGCTGAATAGACCTTTATGACAATATATATTTCATACATATGAGAGCTACAATAGTCCATGTAAGAACCACTTTGTAAAGACCAGGTTCACAAAGACACACAGTTATCCCAAAGGTGTGAACATGAAAGCTTTAATTTCAGAGAGTCATTAGTTCTTATAGGCAGGGAGGAACAGATACAGTCTTTAAAAGTGATGAACTTGGCAATGTATATGGGAGCCTGAAGACAGGCCAGTGCTCCAGATCAAAGCACCACACTAATTGTGCTGCTAGCATGGTGCCAGTACTGAAGTCATTGATAATTTAAAGTGTCATTGCTAACTAGCTTCTTGTTGACCTAAAAATGCCAGCAACTATTTATGACACATTTGCTATGGTAATCGAGTCTATCTGTTATATACTGGCAGGGCAGCTCTTGGTTTGCGTGCAGAGCTTGGAAAAGAATTATTTCTCAAAAGCCCTGGTCTTCAAAATCCTGTCCTGGATGGTCAGCCTTTGCTTGTAACACGGAACCCTTGTCTCAGGAGAGAGAAATGTGAATAAGTTACCCAGCTCTTACTGCTTTAGGATGCTACTGTGGCCCATTCATCCTTTCACCCTCTCTTTTTTTTAAAAAGATAAAATCTCTCACTAGCAGCATGTTGATAATCTTTTGGCATATTCCAATATGGGATCAGAAAAAAAAAACGAATAGGGAAATATACACCATTAGTAATCATTATTTAAAAAGAAGGACCAGTTAAAGTCTAAAGCTAAATCTATCACATGACTGAAACAGTACAGGAGGGTAATTAATAGCAAACTGCAACATTATTACAGCACTAATGCAGTGCAATTCTATGGGCACTCTGAAATCCTTGGAACATGACAAGAATTTAAAACCCAGCTGATATGACTGTAAATCATCACTCAGTGAGTGGGGCTGCAGGTATGAATTGTGCTGAAAAACTGGAGAGTGGCAAAACTCCATCATTCACCATCTTCTTTCCCCTTCCACCTCCCGATTTGATTTTCCATCAAATCCACGTCCTTTTCCATCTCAATAGTGGACTACTCTTTTCTAGCTAGCACTAAGCCTTTGGTATGAAAATTGCCTTCTTGCTTTTTCCCTGGCTTTAATAATATACAAGACTAATTATTTTGTAACAGATTAATTTGCAACTTGAATACAACATAGATACAGTACATGCCATCCTGCCAAAAAGAGAAGTTAACAGTAAAGATGATGATCAGTTGACACAGCCAGGGACAGGCACACAATTTAGAGTCATTTTTATTACCCTTCCTTTGTTAATCGACCATGACTACCAATTAATATGTAAAATGGATCCAAGAGCTCCACAAAGGTACATTATTTTAATCTGGATTTGATCAGAAGAAAGAAGTTGAATCAAGTCAGTGTTTTGTGAAGGTTAGAAAAATCTCACCTGAGCCACAAAACGAAGATAAAGTACTGAAATGTCAGCTGGACTGGGAGATTCTGTTCTTTGCAAAATTAAATAACTATAGGCTTCAATGAATTTTTAAGTGACAAAGTTGGGCCTGCTTCAGTACAGTTCTCCTTTCTCATCTGCGCTCCTGTACTCAGCTGTTCCTCCTCCTACTTTGGAGGTGTTTTATGACCTTCTGGAAATAGCTATCTGGGAAGTCAGCACTTGCAAAAAGTACATAGAATTCTGCAAAGTCTTCTCTGAAAAAGCGAATACGTAAAAAACCCCACATCCTATGCAACAATGCAACAAATCTACTCCTACTATACACCACGTTATTTCTACACCCTCTTTTATACTGCCTTAATGAAAGCTTTCCTTTCAGAGGGTCATTAGCTCTCAGGAGCAGGAAGGATGCTCTTGGATTTACATAGGAGTTGCAGGCTACCAAGCTGGTGATGGTATGTTAGACCTGGTGTCCATGGTCATCTGTCTACGAGGAATCTGCAGCTGGCAGTCAACAGCATGGTACTGACTGGGGGCGCTGTAGCCAGGTTTTGATTTCCATTGCTACCTGACATCTCCCCACTGGACAAGACCAGCTTCTTATAGGTAAAAATTCTTCACGCCACTAACTGACAAGTTCTGTGCCAGTCTTTCACTCTGTACAGGCTACTTGTTGCCCACCACAGCTGAAAGTGTCTTCTCCTTTGTCTGTTTCAGGAGCATAATTAACACAGGGTGGAGATAAACCATCATCTACACAATAAAAAAGTGAGGAAGTATTTTCTCAACATGAAGCCATAGCTGTGTTATTTACAAAGACACAACCAACACCTCGAGAGATTACTAACTACAAGCCAACGAAAAAAATCATTTTTCAGAAGCCAGGTTTTGCCAGGGGAAGTGCCATCTAGAGCAAGGTTTTGCACGGGTACTTGCAATCAGTGAATGATGTTCTGCAGACATACAAGCTTTTGTGAAATCAGGACCTAAGTAACTTCAGAAATACAGATGGAAACATCCCCTGGACTACTGATGTCTCAGACAATGCTGAGGACGTTTTAAGATGCTCTTACTCTCTACCAGCATTGCATGAAAATACACACACTATTCATAAAATGAGAACACAGCAGAATCATGGGTTTATTCAGAAGTTTCATGGCATTGCAGTACATTACCAAATACATGTTCCCACCAGATCAAACATACCACACTTTAGATTGGCATTTAATAGAGATATTTGTAGCCTGCAGTAATAATAAATGAAACTAATTAAGTTTAATAATTCAAGAGAACCTGGCATGCCTGATTGCTACATAAATTCTTTCTCCTTGTTTTCCAAATCTCTCCCCCCCTTCCCAAAAATCATCCTGGAAACTTCATAAAATGCAAATACATTAAGAAAAAAAATACTACAATGGCAACCCCCTTTCAACACACAGAAAACACCCTGGGACAGAGTTAGAGCTGATGGAAACATGGCTGAAATCTACAGATTTTAAAAGAGTAACGTCCGTTTTCACAAGGAGTCAGCTTAGTCATAAAGGAGATTTATTTTATTATATGTCCTCTCATCACAAAAACAGGACCCAAAAAGCTACCTTAGACCAATCTTACTAAATCCAAATCATCAGCTACACTGCAACAGAGACTTTGAATATTGCAATATCTGTACCATTTGGTTCATGTGTGTTGGCACACAGGAACTTTTAACAAAGATCTACTTCGTTCAGCAGAGAAATATTTAAAAGCATGAATATTTCTAAAAAATTACTGCTCTCTTCTTTCCCCGCGTTTCCCAGTCAGGGCTATTATCAAAGCACAAGTATAAATTAACTATTTAAATCCTGTAATAGTATCTTAAATTGACAGAAACACAATTCATCAGTTAAGAGAAGATAAAATTGAGAGAAGGTTTTACCAGAAACACTGGACTCATGAGGGAAAGTATACGTATACATGTGAAGTATTTGCCCTGGATGCAAGTTACTCACTGTGAAGCACTCCAGACCAGCAGGTACCCATACAAGAAATAATATACAGGGTGTTTCTTTCTAATAAAGAATGCACCACCAAATTACAAAAAATAAAAGAAACAATCACAGCTGCACCTATTCATTTTCTTCTAAAATTCACTTTGAGCCAACACTATTTTGCCAAGGTGAAGAGTTAAAGAAAATACTCTTTAACAGATGATTAATTTCCTTTGCTGCACAGTGAAAATCTTTAGAGCCAGAGGTTGACTTAGATTACCTTGCTAACTAATAAAGAAAGCAGGTTTTTAATTAGGTTGCCTAAAGCTCATTCTTCCTTCATTATTTATGATTCTTCTTTTGCACAGTGTAATTACTAAAAAAATAAAAAATAAAAAAAATCTGCACACACATATATGTAAGTGTACAGAGAGAACATCATGTCAGTGAGAAGTGGAGACATTTCCTCCTCCTGCACAGGCAGATGGGCAAAAAGAGACTCCTGCAAAAGAGACTTGGCATGTGCAAACAGCAGCTCTGCTCTTCTTCAGATCCTTCTTTTCCTGCAGTACCTACAAGACGCATTTAATAGGCAGGCTGCTGGGACACCCAGTGTAACTATACCATAGCATTTCTTCTCATCGCTTATATCCATTCTGCATCCATGATTTGACTGGAAGCTCTTCCAGGTCAAGGCTGCTTTTTCTTGTACAGTACCTAGCAGAGATGGATTCTCAGCAGCATCATTAAAACTGCCATTTTTATTTGTAAAATATGTAGAACATTTGCCTGACAGAGTAACACTGCACCAGGTTGGCTCCCATATTCGTGTTTGAAATTAATGGAGATGGTAGGTTCCACATGTATACAGTGTGGGGTGTGCGGAGAGCTGCATAAAGGCTGTGAATTATTTACACATTTACCATTATTCATTTCAGATGAGGTGCCTTTGCTCACAAAATCCCACGTCTGCTCATTTACTACAAGCATTGGGGAGACTGTGTTAAGCCAGCAAACATCAACCCAAAGCATGTGTTAGACTCGAGTCTCACAGAGGACTGGCTGTACGGCAGCACTGAGGAGCAGGCTGGGGGAAACAGTGCTGTGACATGCAGGAGAGCTACCAAAGCCAAGCAGCTCATCTTCAATTTCAAGCCATCATTATTTTCAGGCAAAGATGGCTACTGAATACAGGCAAGTAGAATACAAGCCACTATGCCACTAAAACAAATTTACTTCCCAGCCTAAACAAGTCTTCAACTGTTTCAATCACTGCTTATCCAAAAACCTGCAAAGGCTCTGCGCTTGCCACAACATTTGTTTTTGTGAGAGTCTTTGGGACAGGTTTTGTTGTTTTATGTATTTCACCTCACTGTAATTCTGTTGTTCAGGTTTCTTCCTTTTCCTCATCTGTGCCCACAGGGAGCATTTAAGGCCAATAATTACATATGCACAGCACATCCTTCTTCTATTGTATGCTATGCTTTTTCAAAGTTTAATAAGCCTCGGAAAAAAAATGAGCATTCCTGTTCAATAGCATCTGGGTGTAATGAAGTTGGGGTTGTTTTTTGTTTGTTTGTTTTGTCGTTGTTTTTGTTTGTTTTTTCAAGGGTTGAATTAATTCACTCTAGCACCCTGCCTATGCAGATATACTACTATCTGAATTTGAGCACAAGGGAAAAAAAAGTTTGTGGCATCATTCATTTTCACTGTAGCAGTCCTAAAAGCCCTGTCATTGACCAAGCAATGCCTTTGTTTCCAAAGAGATCAAGAAGAGCATCTCCAGCCTGTGAGTTCATAATCTAATCTCCCAGGGAAGTTTTTACTGGTTTTTTTAATCTTTGTTTTCAGGAAAAAAAGCTTATTAGGTTCAGGAATTACTTTCTTCCATGCCTTCACATACACAAATCAAAAAACCTGATGCCAGTCCATACAAAAAGAAAGCCCAGGTGAAAAAAAGAACAAACAAAACCACATTTGCTTTTGCCTTTAAAGAACATAAAAGGGGAAGTAGAAGGCAGACAGGCAAGTTATTTGAGTTGCTTATAAACATATGGTACCACAGCTTCCCAGTAGGAACACATAGGTTCAGTTTTCTGCTCAGATACACTGGCATACAAGGTCCCTGCTGCAGGAGGAAGGACACTGCTTAGGGCCATTTCTTTGCAGCACGGATGCAGAGAAGCAGCTTAGGATAATAAATTCCACAAAGCAGGCAGCTTCACAGCTACAGTGAAAAATATACTTAGCAGCTTTTCTGCCACATACCCACCAAAACCCCACACAACATTCTCATGGCTCTGGCTACCTGCAACGGCAGTAAAGACCTCTGGGGCCACAAGTACAGGAATAAATTAATACAGATCCATGGCTGCTTTGCTGCAGGGCCCTCTCTTTTGTTCACATCAGCATATTTAGGTTAATTGTGAGTAAAACTGGACAATAGAGAGGTCAGACTGTAAGGACAGACACACTGTTTCCAGGAAATGCAGGGAATTGCTAGAGATCCCCCTGGCTCACTCAAAAAGAGCTTTCTCCCCATTGGGTTGATAAGATTTAAATTACTTAATTCTCAAATGATTCGTGTTAACATTCTGGTTACTTGCCTTTTGTGAAACTCTGATATAAGGTTTCACTGCTTGAAGTGGGTCAGATCTTCATGCAGAAGGTTTTATATTTCTACAGGGAATTACTCAGCAGAAGTTTGGATTCTCAACAGAATTACAGTACACTCAGATTTTTCCCTAGCTGATTCTACAATAACAGGAGCCCTTGCCCTTCATTTGGCAGCTTGCCTCACCATTGAGGCTAGTGGCTCCTCAAACATTTGCATTTTCTATTCCTAGAAGTCTGGTATTCAGGTCTTCAAAATATGCCATCTCCCCAGAACATGGAATGTATTTGTGAGACAGCAACAAGAGCTTTCTCTACTTAAGCTTGATATGCTAGAACATAAATTCTTGTTACAGATACTTACAACCATGTGTTGCAGGTACACTTCAAAGGAACAGACAAGTAAACAGTTAACACAGCACTGTATGACCCACTGACATACTTCCCATTTCATTTTGCTTACAAGAGGCCCTGATACAAAGCTTGTGATGACCAGCGAGTCTTTCCTTCCTCAGTGAGCAGAGATAACTAATACAGAATTTGCACATGTACACACACAGCTTTAAAGCAGGAAGGATGTACTTGCACTACTGAACTCCATGGACATTCAATGCACAGTATGTTCTTGCCTACAAACATTCAGTCATGGGCTTGCAGCGCTCCTGGCAATGCCTATAATTGCCCTTAGTTGATTTACATGTCGCATTTTAAGCACTAGAGATGAGCGCAGAAGTTGCCTGCAGGTCTGAATCCTTTTGAAAACATTGTATATCATGGCAGGGGAGGTAGATGAAACAGTTCTCTGACAATATAACAGCAGGAAGAAAGTTCCCTCCAGTAGTTCTGCAGCTTCTATTCCATACATCAATGACTAATTTGGACTACTATAACTTCACCTAGGCCAATACACTTGCGTTGGGAGGAAGAATTATGCCACTGTGTCTATACAAAGGCCTGTTCCCTGCTTGTTGCAAAAACAAGTGCCTTTTAAAAACATATATATATATAGGTGAATTCAGATTAGGCATAAGGAATATTGATGTTCTCAGCCAGCCAACGACAATGGGACAGATTCCAAGAGCATTACTGATATGGTTTAGATAGTCTATTACTTGAGCGGGGCTATTGTATGAAGCGTGTACTACTCGGTACAAGACTACCCAGAACCTAACCCTGTATTAGTTATTCACTCACTAAATATTGTGAAGGGCCATCCTTTAAACTGCCAAAGGTATATTCAAAAGTAAATACATATGCAGAGTTGTGGGTACGATCCTGCCAAATACTGGCACCCAGGTTTCACTCCCTATTCAGGATTTATCATTTGTAATATCTGCTTAACTTTAAACACATGCTTAAGTCTCAGTGAAATTAGTAAGTCTGTTGGATCAGAGCTCTAATATTTACCAAAATGCATGTTACTACTTATCGACTCACCAGAAAAAAAAATCTCATTCCTTCAACACCTCTTCATGCAAATTTTAATCACTTTTTCAATGTCAAACCTTTAATTAGGCCATTCCTAGGAAGCAGGGTGAACAGGCCATTAGCAATGCAGTCATAGAACAAAACTGTATTAGGAAAATGACACTTCCACTTCAGTAGACTCAGACAAATACCGACATAGTTAATCTGACTCTCATATTCAAAGGAAAACAAGAAGATACTGCAACAGCACTGTTTTTACGCCCTCAGTGATCGTTCATCAGAGCTGTAATTTGTACATGTATGCTACAGTAAAATTGTACAGAAGTGCCAAGGAGAAAGTCTAAGTTCACTGTAAAGAAGATGTGAAACTATTTCATTTTTGCTACTATTATGAAATTTCTGTCAGAAGCAGCCCTTTCTTCATTTGCATCCACCGCAGGGAAACAGACCTTTTGTCATTTTATTTAGGAGAGCACTGGGGCAACTTGTGGAACACTGAACTTGCAGTACTGAAACACTGAATGAGCAGATGAACCATGATAACAATAGCTTACATTAATTACAAAGACAGGCAAGGAACTGGACTCATACAATGTATACACTAGTTTGTAGTACCTAGCAATAAATCTAACCAGTACTATAAACAGTGATGTCCTCTTGGGTATCAGGAACTGCTATCCTCTTACATCTTTCTTCAAACACACTTGTGCAGTCTCCAGGGTTCAAGTTGGACTGCAGAGAATTCAAGCAATATACACCATCATAAGGGGATGGCAAAGCAAGAAAGATGGCAAGCAAGGAGAACAATGATGAAAAGAGGAAAAATACCATCATATTCAAGTCATAGAAGGGAAAACAGAAAAAAATTTGAAACAGTAAGTGGAAAAAGTAAGAAAGTTACAGCTATGAGATTGAAAGAATACAGTGACTAGACCTTGATGACCTGAAGAGAGTTTACTTGAAGAGCCTGAATTGAAACAAAAGCTCCTCTGTTTGTATTAGTAATGGAACAATGATCAAGCCTCTGGGCAAAATATGAGAGCAAGACACATGAGAGCTGAAGTGCAAGACATGAAAATTTTATGCTCAATCCTACAAGTGAAATGTTTTTATCTGAGGAGATTATTGTAAATGGCTTTATTTTAGCAGTTGTACTTTGAGTAAAAGTTGTCCTACTACACAAAAATGCACACAGAAGAAAGCAAGATGCTTTTCTCTGTTTGAACTTCGCCTTAACAGAAAAAATGCTGTGTGCCATTTATAAAAAAACCCACACCCAGAGCCAACAGTTCTTAAAGCACACCCACGCATTTCAATGCTTTTACACTTTTAAAAATCTGAAATAATCAACTGATGCTCCTATGAAACTTATGAAGAGCTGCTGAGTCTCTTACTGTAAGGCTGTAACTACAACTCATGAAAGCTCATCTTTGCTTTATAGATTCAGAAATATGGATGAGTTCAATTCCAATTTTAATACCCATGGTCAAAGAAGTCTGTGAATCTCTCATGCACAAGAAGAAATAGTCTTCATGAATCTTCCGTCTCTTCAATAAGCAATAAAATGCACCTTAATTGTTTTGGAGATTGATAATACTTACTATTTAAAATGGCAATGGGGAAATTGCCAAGTGGCAGAAGTGCAACGACACCACACAACAGGGTACAGTGAACCTTATGGGTGATGGCAATTGTCATTTTTAGGAATATTAAATTTCACAAGCATCAGTGTTCTGCTGTGACTTTCACGCTAGCTGAACAATGAACTAGCTCCTGATAAAGACGACAATAGAGAAGGTTAATCCACGTTCACCTTAGCTGTTCAAGTGACTCCAGTACAGAAGTTGCTCTTACCTAGCTCTGATATTTGGGAACCATCTCAAACCTAAAGCACTGGTAGAAGACAATAAATTCTCCTTACTTAATGACGATTTTAAGCTCCCAACCCAAAATTCTGGAGTCCCACTCCCCTATGCTTCCCACCTCTGAAAGCAACTCACCCAACGTGGTACTGGGATCTGCAACAAGAGCTAAGGCACCAGCCCAGGGACACACTTTCTCTAAAATATCACCTGGCATGTTTGACCTCTTCAGCAGGTTATTTGACCAAGCTGAATTGCATCACAGCACAAATACTGTTCATGGACTCTTTTTCCACAATATTTAATAATTAATTCTTCTCTTCTGCCATACAGACCTGCAAAAATGCTCCACCAGCAACTGCCCCCTTCCCCACCAGCTGCTGTCATTCTAGGTTCTTGGTTTAATCCAGCTAAGTCCAGGAAATCAAACAGGAGCTAAGCATCATCACCCTCAAACATTAACGTACTGAAAATGTACATCAGAACAGGCAAAAGGTTCAGACTCCTTCCTCTCGCCTGGGCGATGGAAGTGGGCACATGCCACCAGACACAGGCCACGAGGCACAGGCCACCAGACACAGCCAAGCTCTGCCCAAAAGCTGTGCACAGGTCAGCCCACAGGGCCACGCGGCAGCAGAAAGCCATGATGGCGGGGGACAGCCACGAAGCCATGATGGCAGGGGACAGCCACGATGGTGGGGGACAGCCGCAAAGCCATGATAGCAGGGGAGAGCCGCAATGGCAGGGGACAGCCATGAAGCCATGATGGCAGGGGAGAGCCGCAATGGCAGGGGACAGCCGCGAAGCCATGATGGCAGGGGAGAGCCGCGATGGCAGGGGACAGCCGCGAAGCCATGATGGCAGGAGACAGCCACGATGGTGGGGGACAGCTGCAAAGCCATGATGGCAGGGGAGAGCCGCAATGGCAGGGGACAGCCGCGAAGCCATGATGGCAGGGGAGAGCCGCGATGGCAGGGGACAGCCGCGAAGCCATGATGGCAGGAGACAGCCGCAATGGCGGGGGACAGCTGCAAAGCCATGATGGCAGGGGAGAGCCGCAATGGCAGGGGACAGCCGCGAAGCCATGATGGCAGGGGAGAGCCGCGATGGCAGGGGACAGCCGCGAAGCCATGATGGCAGGAGACAGCCACGATGGTGGGGGACAGCTGCAAAGCCATGATGGCAGGGGAGAGCCGCGATGGCAGCGCTGTGCCACAATGGCGGGGCTGTCCCCAGCACACATCCCACTGCGACATCACGATAAAGATCTCAGCACTGAGAGAAGCCCTCTGGAGAGCACATGCCAGTGGAAGCCTGTTAGCAACTTGTTGCCCAAATTGCACCTGGCTTTTCCTCTCATGTGAGACAAACAGCCCAAGGGGAAAACGACCTGCGCAGAACACCAAACCAGGGCGGCCGGTGCTCGCTGCAGCACTCGCCCCTCAGGAGGCAGCGCCCGGTATCCACCAGCACCGCCGATGCCCACAGAGGAGCCAGGCCGCCTGACCTCTACCGCACCGGCAGGCCCTCGCCTCAGCCACCGCCACACGAGGCACCTGCTCCTCGCCCCGCAGCAGGCCGCGCCGCCGCCCGCGCTCCACCACGGCCCCGCCGCCCTCCCTCGGCCCGGCCCTCATGGCCGTGCCCTTCCTGCCATGCACAGGTGGCGGCTGGCCGCCCCTGCCCGCTCCCAGGGGGCGCCGCCGGGGATTACCGGCGATTGCAGTTCCTTCCTCCACCCAGTGTTTTCTTTACATCCCCCCTTTCAGCCCTTAATGGGCTCCGTTGTCCTCTTACCGCATTGCCTTTCCTCTTTTGGTTTCAGTCACCCCAGAAAAAAGCAACAAGCTGAGGGGAATTTCGAAGAAGAGCAAGCGAGCAAGGAGCCTGCTCAGACTGTCCTACAGACAAACCCCACCGAATGTAGTGATACATAGCGATTTCCTCTTAACACAGAGTTCTGGCCGCTTTCCTCATTTCTCTGCTCCCGGCTTTAGCTGTCCCCTGAGCTCCGCTGCGACAGGTGCTGCCACCCTCTCCTGCCACCGACTGAACAGCCCCAGCCCCCAAACCGCACCAAAAAGGGAGCAGAAACGGGCCTGTGTTGACCACACTCCGGGCCCCAACGTGCTGCTCCTTTTCTCAGGAGGACGAGAAGATGCCAGCGACTACAGGTCTCCTCAGGGAGGTCTCCTCCGCCTACCTACCCGCTGCTGAGGGACCGGCACGCAGCAGGAGGTTTGCTGACCCTGAATACTAACGGAGATGTAATGACACCATCCAGCTAACCTTTCCGATGTACCCGGCGGGATGCTGGTGTTCTGCCCTTGACAGCTCTCCTCACAGAAACGGCTGGGCTGCTCTACAGGAGACAGCGATAAATTCAGTGACGTACTCAGCGTGGACAGAACCCGGACCAAGCGTAATTTTACTGACATGCATGAAGTTACATGAGAATTGATTCACCCCAGTAAGTTAGACTTCAGCTCACTGTCTGCATCCTTCTTGCCCTTCAAAAGTCTGCGCACAGTCAGCCCACAAGGACAGATTCATTGCTTGCTCCAACTCAAGCCCCAAAATGCTCTCCCGCCGTCAGGCAGAGCCTGACCCACGTGCCCAAGTTCACCTGGTGCCTTGGGAGGTTGTAAATACTGTGTTGAGGGGCTCAGCACACCACCATGGCATGGCCAGATGGGCTAGGCAAAGCCTCCAGCCTGCTAGAGAAAGGCAGAGAGTGCATTCCAGCTATTCCTGAATATGATCTGTAAGGAAATCACCTCTGGATTAGATCTGGAGCTCTTACATCACGTAGAGTAGGAATTGGTGACCCAAAGGATCTAAATAATTTTGGTGGGAGTGCTCCTGAGAATCACTGGTTTTATTTATTTTTTTTTTTACAGAGGAGGAAGATTGACTTTCCAGAAGCTCTTGTCTTGTTGGTGGTGAGGCAGTGTGCCCTTGGCTTCTTGTGATCAGTGGGACATTCGGCAGTAAGCACTCCCTGTGAGCTTCATCGATATTTTCAAGGGTAGGAGAGAACTTCACTCCTTTCGAGTACCACTCAGAAAAAGATGAAAAGCTTGTGCGGGTGCCAATTATATAACCTGACTGTGCTGCCTTGCCAGTGAAGAGCTTTGCAGGATGCATTCTGGCTTCACAGGATGGAAATTCAGCTTTTATTCAAGTAGTTTGATTTGGTGACTTCACTGTTTAATCCATGTAGCCGCTGTGATCAGTCAGAAGCAATAACGGAAAGGGAGGTTGCTCAGATTAATTCTACCAGGATTTTACTGTGTTGACTATTCTGTATCTCTTGGGTGGCATGCCAGCGAGACCATTTAAAGACAGGAGTTGACGCGCGCTGCACTGGAGACGACATATGCTTACACTGCATGACAGAGCCCAAAGCTGAGATATTGGATAGGCCCCAAGTAGGTTCCCACAGTTCAGCGAGCACGCCAGATCTGGCCTGGAAGTTGTATAGCCACATTCGTGCTGAATTACATCCAGATCAGTAAAACCTGTCTCCTAGCGTATTACTGTGGGCCCTGTACCAAGTTGCATACGGCCATACGGTTTCACAGCCTAAAATGGCTTGTGTGCAGCGACTGTGTCACTCGGAGACAGCATTTCCCCTCTCCGTGATCTATGGATACATGGACTGTATTGGAGTGCCTTAGATTGCCAGGCCTTTGGGAGAGGGACAGTCCTTTGCTTACAGGTCTGGGTGGTAACTTCCATCTTGTAGTCTCACTCTTGAACAGGAATGCACAAGTGCTCCTGCAGTTTGAGTAGCGTCGGCTTTTCCTTCTGTAGCAGGACAGAGCAACAAAACTGCTGCTCTTACAGAAACAGAGAGAAAAACTATCAGCAAAACGTATCTGAAGGAAAACCAATGCTGAGCTTATTAACCAAGTTGCATGCAAGCCTAAAAATGTATCCATCTAGACCTGGAAATTTATGTTCAAAGACACAAATTCAGAGTTAATTTATTATGCAGTAGATTTCCAGCTCCGCTGAGCTTAACAGGATTTGTTATTCTGTTAAATGGGCTTTTCTCTCAGAGCACCTTGTTTCATTAGACCATTTAACAGAGGTTTGGGTGAATGAGGTGTGTAAACACAACACAGCCATGCCAGCTGCCCTTTTGTTTTGCACACCAAAGTGCTCATTCCTCTTACAGACTGTGACCGCACACGTACGGCACCCCATGCACAAGGATATGTGTGTACTGTGGTCATGGAGGCAAGAGGAGGCAGTGGGATTTTTATTTACTGACAGCCAAACTGTGGGGAATTTCACAGATCCCTTGAGAGAAGGCTTTGACTTGCTAATGGTCTCCTGTGTGTTTAGAGTTCAAAATTAGAACACCTTCCTTGCACTAACAGTGCAGGTTGACAACAGGTTCTCCAAGAGCCAACTAGCACTTTGGGACATGACAGATTTATACAGAACTGTTCATAATTAATAACACTTTGATTGGTAGCAGGACTAAGTGGACCTGACAAAATCAAGGCCCAGAGACACTGTTTCCTGTGAAGTGTCTAAAACCTAAGTGTCAATGTGGAAGAAAACCACAATGAAGGCCAAATACAAATCTCCATTTCATGGAAGCGAAACCAAGACGTAGAAGCAGCACGTGACCTTGATGACAAACCCAGGAGTGAATCCGAGCCCTGCTTGTTCATTCAACACCTGAATGAAATTCCTTTTCTGATGCTCCTCACAGGGTCCTACCGTCACACACTGCCCAGTGTGCTTTTCTTCTTAATGTCCATCTCTCAAATGAGAAATGAGATCCTTCCACTCCAGGGCTAATCAGAACATTAATTTTCTATCAGCTTAAATTTTTGTAAATAAGAGTGCTTTGCCATTCTGAGCAGCAAGTTGAGGGTAAATGCTATAACCTTTAGGCAACCAACGCATCCATTAAGGAGACATTTTGCACTTATTCATAATACAATCTTACACAACACAACCGACTGACCTCCATATTCCCACTGTTTACAATAATTTCATTTTTAGATACAATATTATGATGCTTCACAAGTAAAACTTAAAAGCAATTTCAGCAGCTATTAGGCATTGTCAGTGAAACCCCATTTATAGTGAAGAGCAGAATAAACCCCACAAAACTGTCAAGGAAAACAAGAACTGTCTACATTTCTGACAGCATCAATAACAACAAATCTAGTGTGAAATGGCATGAGTTTTCCCCAGATATTAATTTTGTAACTTGTATAGAATAGAAATCTTGTTGAAAATAAAATTAATGTACACAACAAAGACTGAACAAATTAATAAAAGCTGTGGGACTTGAAAAGAAATGGTTTATTTTTCTGTCGCTTTCATTTACTTGTGTATTCATGACTGTGTGTAAATCTAAATACATTCCCAAGCCTGAGGGCAATGTTGATTCAGAAATGCAGAACAAAAATTAAAGAATCAATGACCTGTTGAAATAAATGGCAAAACTCCCTTGACTTCAGCAGAGACAGAATTTTGTCCCAGATATTTGGGCCAAACTCATCAACAGCCAGAAGGTAGTAAATTTAACCTTCGAAATCCAGTGAACAGGAGGAGGAAAACAGTCTTTGGATTGTCCACCTGTTCTGTAAAATTTTCCTAAAAATGTATCAGACAATACTCAAAACTTGTTTCCTTACCCCCACCTCATCATAATCTGGTCACTCCTCTTTCTCCATTACCTCAGGGGTAAGGCAAGCTCCTTAAGTAGATGTGCCAGTCCAGAGTTAGGTGGAGTAACTACATAGCTTCATGTGAGATAGGCCAGATCAGAATTTACTTTCCAGATGTGGCAGATGACCTCATGCTTATGTTGTGTTAGGAGGGTGCAGTGGGGGGATTGGTGCAGACTAGCTCATGTGGTATATACATCCATGGCACCATGTACTGCTTACTCACTGCCATGTGGAGACAAGCCTATGCTGGTTACTGCAACTCCATACCTGAAGTTTCTTATCTTCTAACACTTACTGCTGCAGCTGCCATCCTGAGATATAGAGAACTATTGTCTCTCATTTCCACATGGAGGCACTGAGAAAATGAGGGGCCATAATTCAGCCTCTTTAATGTATTTAAACTGGTTTCAGAGCCTGAGTTACAGAGAACATAGATGCCATGAAGTGTGCAATGAAGCCTGCCAAAATATCTGTTGATCTTCCTTGGTGGCCCACCAAAGCCTGCATGACAATGGTGCCCTTGCAATTTCCATCGCTGGACCACGCACTGAAAAACAATCTGGATGTCGTCATCAGCTCCCTTGGAGACCAAGAAGCCTGGACAATTTCACTGTTGCCGCCTGTGCATATTGTTAAAGGACTGTGTTTGGAAGATGGCCTCGGAGCTCTCAGTCACTGCCTTGAGTCTAAGGACTTGACCATCCCAAGTAACCTAACCACAGACTGACTGGGGTGGGAGGCTGCGAGGCTGCATAGGGGCAGCCATTCCTAGTATGGAATGGGTATGAGGCTCCTGAAGCATGAGGATGGTGGTGGCATGGCATCAGCTTCCCACAGACTCTATATCCTGCCCTTGCATTTCTAGAAGTTTCGCACCCACTGTTGGTGGTCCAGTGGTCCTCGGCCAAGCTTGTTTACTGCACCCAGACCCTCTGGCTGATGGGGGCAAAGTGGCTGTAGCAGCATGGCGTAGCAAAATGCTTCTCCGTCTTGGCTGCATCGGGGAAAATGAGGAGCAGCAGGACAGGCACTGGCTCATTCCAGGAGTCTACCTGATCCTACAGATGAACCTTCTTTTTATTGGTATGAGTCCAGCTTTTCTCTCTCCTCATTACTGTGATACAAAGCAGCAGTAACACCCAACAGCCACCAGACAGGTAGGATTTAACACTGCCATTATAATAACAACAGCCTTCAGGCAGAGTGGAAGTCACAAAGCCCCAGCTTAAGGTGGAATGATGCATGCCTGGGACAACCCCTACTCCTCTGATTTTTCTGGTATTTATTTTTCATTAGCTAGTGGTTCGGAATGGCTCTGGGAGCAAATCCCTCCTGGATGAGTCCCAAGGTCACTTCCATAGCTGCAGGATGGAGAAATGCAGGGAAGCCTGGCAAGCTGATAATCCTTTGTCTTGCTCATGCCAATTGAATCCTTTCTTCTCTTGGACGAACTTATCCTGGAGCTAGCTAGACTGTAGGCCCCTGTTAAATAATGATGATTATGTTCTTTTTGCTCACTGCTGACAAAGAATTATAGCCCCTCATTTAGAGCTCATTTCAAAACCATGAGATTCTGTAATTGAAAGTGGCTGAAGCTAATTTGATAACCCAGTTCTGAACACAGCTGACTAACTACTTTCCCTTTGTCCTTTCAACAGTAATGGCCTTGTCGGGAAAGTCTTCTGCGCTACTTTTAAGAGGGCAATTATGACTGAGGTTGGAAACTATTGTTCTGTGACAGGCTGCAATTTCAACACTGCCTTCAGGTTCCCGGGAAGGCCAGGGGCGTGGCAGTGGGTTCAAATGCCCTCCAGCCACATCTACCCTCCCAGAGCTCACTGGAGATGCAAAGCTCCATCCAGGTGCAGGAGAGCATCTGACACTTCCCAAGCCCATGCAGATATTTGCTGGGTTCCCCCAGGATGACAGGGAGAAGAGTGTCTTGGTGCCCGTACCCTGCCTGGCAGCTCCCTCAGGCACACCAGACTGTCAGCCCTTGCTAAGTAAAATCCCGTTACTGTGCCAGGACACCCCGAAGGCTCCTCCTCGCTTACAGCCACCGTCGGCTGACTGTCCAGGGAGGCTGCGCCAGTGACTAGATAAAGAGAATCCCCCTCTTGGGCTTAAGAGGTGGGTAAAACTTCTGCAGCACAGGTAGGAAGGAGAGGAACTCTTTACCCCAAGAAACAGCCACATGTGGACAGACAGACAACAACAGGGCACACACACATGCGCTGCTGGCTGTACTGGCGAAATACTTTCAGTTAGGAACACACTCAGGCAAGCAGGTTACCCTGGCAATGCTTCCTGCCCTTGGAAAGGTGAAAGCAGCCTAAACAGACAATACAACAAAGGCTAGAAAATAAAGCCTGAACGCGATGCCCACCTGGTGCTCTATCGGCCAAAGTGCTGTCTGTGGGACTGCTTTGCTCCTGTGATTAACAGCCTTCATCCCTGGACACATACTGTCACACAGGCAGCCCTGCAAGAAGCCCCTTGTACCTCTAATTCCTGGCTGCCTCATGTTCACACCCGCACCTGGGAAAGCAGTGGGTTCCAGAGGTGAGAGCTGCTTTCCGTGAGCCTCCTTTGCAGTGGTCACAGAGGGAAACTTGCTGATTGCAAGATACATGTCTTGGGTATCTAAGTAAATTTCTCTGGTGTTTTCTTGATTCTGGGCCTTCCTCGTGGAAAAACGGAGGAAACGTAATAATGTGGCAAACATTTCTCTAGCCTGGAGCTGTGCTCGGAACTGCTCTGGCTGTTGTAGTAATTAGCATAAGCAAATTGCTAAATTGTGTGCTGTGATAAAATGATGGATTACAGCATGGAAGAAATCATTAACACATTGATTAGCAGCACATGCCTTCAAAATCACTACCTAAGCAAATTCTGAGGATTCGGGGAGCTATGTAAATGTTACAAGCACTGCCTTCCATAAGGCAAAAATCAGGAAATATTAATATATAAATCACTGAAGTACCAAAATTAAATTTTAACTATTAAAGTTGGTTCTCAAATGGTTTCTAATATTTCACGTGGGGTTCCTGTTGTGTATCTCCCTGTACTGAGAGGGAGAGGGCTGTAAAGGTGTCTACATGAGGCAGACAACACCTCCTTTTGTATCTGTGTCTCTCCTGTATGTGTTTTAAGCATTACACAGCAATGGATGGTGCAGTGGTGTGTTCATACCATGCAGTGTATTCCTCCTAGCATAGAAAAAGGATCATGTATTTAGTTAGAGCCTAGACAGTACAATTACTTTTTATGCAGAATAGTTTTGCTTTGAATGTAGTGGGAATTTGTGTTTTGTGGTTGGGGTTTTTTTTGTTTTTTTTTTTTTATTGAAGGAAATGTTTTCCTGCACTTACACATTGAAAGGATCTCCTGCCCAAATTCTATGTGGTTAACTGGCAGCGCCTGCTGCTAGGTATTCCCTCACGGTGGCTTTAATAATCAAAGCAGCCCGTTATTGCCAGAGCTAATAGCAGTAGGCTTCACTTCTTATTCAGCACAAGTGCTGGGTAGTTTATAAAATTACTCATTTAAATGGGTTTCCTTTTATTAGGATCAGCAGGCCGATCCCTTCCGTCCTCCCCACATCTCCCCCCTCTTATTTTAAATAAGACGAGACACACATATTGAATTTTAATACATCATTGTAACAAAAATGTGTGTGTCAATAGTGGCTAGCTGCTGTGAAAAAGGAATACAGGAGCATACCCCATAGCTCTGTGTCAGCGTGTTTACCTAATCCCAGAGTATTCTCAAATTCATTATCAGCAGAACATAGAATCAATACCAGGCTGTGCTTTCACTGACTTGGGTACCGCCACGCTAGAGAAGATTATACCTGTAGGCCTTGCTGTGGAGCTTACTGCCAGACAATATGAACACTCACAACCACCGATGGTGGGGAGGATGAATCCGAGTGCTGAGATGCAGGGACACCGGAGGCTCCGTCTGGGTTGCAGAAATGCTCAGCTCGGTCCTTCCCCAGATCTAGCCACGCTCAGCCCTCCAAACTGGTGCAGCTCAGAGAACAACCCCACCTGAACAAGGTCTGGTTATCACAGCTTGGACGTGGGGAAGTCTCCATTTGCTCCCGTGCATTCCCCTGCCCGTGTCTTCTGGCATTTCTAACACTTCCCTCCCTATGCATGCAGAATGCTCTGTGCCGGCTCCTGCACCTGCCTGTGCTTTTTTTTCTTGATTTCTGATGCCATTCTGTCTTCTAAAATGTGTTGGTCTCTCCTATCAGCTGTTAGCCCGGTAGGACCAAAGGTTTAGCTGTTCGGATTATTTTACAGATCTCACAGGACACAGCCAGGTCATTAAATACGTTTCTAGGTCCCACAGTGGACTGGATGGGAATAAGAGAAAGAGAATTGAAAAATACTTGCATTTCTTTTGCCAGAGGTGAATATCAGGGATTCCCCCTGTTTCACTGTCAGATTAAATCATGGGCATGGAAACCAGTGACCAGTGATTTCAGGGTCTTTCATCTGTAAATGAAAGAGAATTTCAATAAGAAGGTAATTTATTTCACTTAATTAAACCCACAGATTTGCAGTATGAATCCTTTCAGTAAAACGCCCTTTTAATAAGCAGAATAATACCTTTCAAAATTGAAAGATTTGCAGATGTGATCTTCAGTTCCCACTTCACTTCCTGCTGCAAGGCAGTTCTCAGAAATCAGAGAAAAAGCATTCTTCTCCAAGGAGAGTCCATTTTATGAGTGCCTGGTGTTGTACTTAACTGCTCGCTGTTTCTCTCCCAAAATCTAGCATCTCATTGGAATTCTTTTTTTTAACTAATTAGGCAATTTTATACATAGTTCCAAGAGTACCTCTCAGTACAGCATTAATTTTAATAGCATCTTAAAATGACAAATTCAAGATATGCCACTAACAGTGAATATATGTAGCTAATAGATTTTCTTCTTGCTGCACTTGCTTGGCACTACATTTGTCATAGCAGTGGTCCTGCTTTGGCACCATTCTCATCCATGCCTCATCCACTGATTTTTATATCATAACATATCTTTCACTAGCAGTATAATTTCTGCATTACCATACAGGCAATGTCACATACTTAAACTCTTCATAAACATTTACATCAGCAGCTGTCTGTGTTAGACATCAAATGTTCTTTTCTGGAGGAGTCTGCAGTTTCACCTACTATTATGGTAAATCATCTCCCAGAAACCGTCTCGGAAATATCCCTCACAAATTTAAGTGTCATAACTTCCACAAACAGCCTTCACCTAATCAGATGTAGGAAATTGTCCCAGTTCTTCATCAGCCATAAGGAACATGCAGGCTGCAGGCAATGCTGATGAATAACACAGCACCAGCCCTTCCATTAGACAGCCCCTCACAGACCAGCCAGACTAATGGTCTAATAGCACAAGTCCCTGTTTTCCTATTTTTGGTAGGATCTTCCCATTTTCATCTTTCTTCAGGGAATCTGGGCCACCTGACATCGTCTGTGGCTGTTGGAAGAATACCTGCTGTTTTGCAGTGACACAAAGCAGCACAGTACTTCTTAAATTTGTCTTCCATCCCCTTTGAATTAGGAAAGTTGGTTTGTTAAGACTAGACTTTTGTGTGCTTGTTCAAATGGATTTTGCACCTAAAAGCTATGCAAAAGCAGAAATAAAGTTTGCTGCCACTAGTCCCAGAATAATGTAGACATTGAACATCTGAAACCCAGCAAGAACAGTTATATTTTCCAGTTATGTTTGAGTGATCTCACTTGAGTACTTACACACCTTTTTTTGGTACTTCACGTGGGCAGTAGCCAAGAACAGCACGAGACTGTGGAGTTAAAACTACTTGCTGTGCTCTCCAGCACATCTGAACTATTTGGTGATCCACGTGGTAAACCACAACACTTGTATTCCTTCTAGAGCCATCTAGAATTTGGTCAATTGAAGCAAAGGAAACAAAGCCATTGCTAGATCCTTTGCAAAGAATTGCTTCAGTGTTTTACTTAGACTAAAACTGAAGACCTTATGCTATCCAGCGGGGGCAAGGAGTACGTATGAATAAGAATGGAGGCTGCAAAAGGGCTCGTGTTTTTTGGCCTATCTTCTCCCTGTTAAAAGATCATGGGAACAGTGTCGTGGAGTGAAGAGGGGAAGAAAAGCTGATTTGGCAGGTCTGGGAATTAGCCCTCAGGAAGGTCTGCTGAGAAGTTGCCCTAGGGATCCTTGGAGAAAACAGAGTGGAGGACCTCATGGAGAAAAAGAGAACATCTTTGTAGCTTTCATGAGAGGAGAAAGAAAACAGCTGGCCTGGATGCAGAAAATAGGAGGAATGCAAGGCAGTAAGACTCACTCTCTTCCACAGATTTCCCCTTGCCGGGCTGTTCGCACGACCTCCCAGCCAGCACCTGACAGCAGCTGGCTCCCGGGAGCCAGCTAACACCTCCGGCAAAGAGGATTTCAGGTCACAGCATCCTCCTTAGGCACAAGGCTCGAACATTGCGGTGTATTAAAAATTATAGTTGATGAAATCCTCGTTGCATTGAAGGCAATGCCAAAACTACCTCTGACTTCAATGGAGCAAGTATTTTTTCCATGCCACTGTCTCTCCAATCAGATCTCTTTCTCCTGTTGTCATCCATTCTTTTTTTCTGAAGCTCTTCCAAACATTTTCAGAGGAAATTAACTGATTTCATCCCTTCTAGTTTTAATACTTCTGTAATATAATTGTATTCTTTGTCAGAAGAGGAAACTCTGACAGTATACTTTTCAGGTTTTCCATCTTGCACAGTTCATTTTTGTAAGAATCAGTAAAGGTCACACTATTTAAAAATGCACAGCCTGAGCAGAGTGCAGAAAAGACCACAGAACTGCTCAGTGTTTCCACAGCAATGCATGTTGGTTGGTTTTTTGTTTTTTTCAGCAGCAGATGGTATGGCTGACATCTGCAAAAGCAAAGGGCACAGCTGGGTTACATCTCAGGTTGTGGAAAGCAACAACATCTACTATGCGTCACCTGTTTGGACTACATAATTCATCCTTCTCCGAGAACAAAGTGCTTCCCCTATGCATAGAAAACGACTGCATTTTTCCTATTTATGACAAAAGTGATGCCTCGTACCCCAGTGGGGACAGAAGAGCAAGAGCCTATAGTATTAACAATCAGGCACAACATTCATAATGAAACGCAAACCTACCAACCTTCAAGGTGTTTTCTATATTCTGGAATTAAAACCGTTTTCATGAAAGATGTTAACCTAAAAGCAATAATCAGTATATTGACAAAAAAGGCAAGACCTTTTCCAGTTCACGTGTTTCTGTACTGTACCATTATTAAAGCAATAGTGATGTTTGCATTGAGGATGTCGGCTGATATGGTCCTGCCGTGGCTGAAGCACTGCAGGGGCAGTGAGGGCTGGGGGAAGGGGTGCCCCCCATGCCACATGTCCAGGTGGCACCAGCAGAGCTCCACCAGCAGGGTGCCACCACCGCTCTCCCTCCCCTGCTGGCTGCAGGTGCTGACAGTCATTGGACTCAAATGGAGAGGAAAACAGCTTTTGGTCCTGGGGAAAGAGTTAGCAAGCAAACCCAAGGAAAGCATACAGTAAGTTTCCAACCACTGAGCAGAAACTGGTGAATTTTAGATCACACTAATTGTATTCCTTTTGGCTTTACTGTCCAGCTTTGCTGAAAAGAGCTTTTTATAGCTCTGTTGTGATTCAGTCCGTGCCAAGTGCTTCCCAGTCTGGATTCCACCCCAGTTAGTCTACTTCTGTGCATTACTTGAATGTATTGACCAAATATACAATATTACAGATAAGGGACATCTGTGGAGAATGATATTCTTGAATGCAGAACAAACAGTCGATGCTGTCAAATGCTCTAATCTCTGCACCAGCTCGGTGTGTCCAGAGCAGCTGATAATGCAATTTGGTGTTTCCCTGGAAGCAGACGGAGGGCATGCACTTTCAGAGGAATAGATGGCATGACTGCAAGAGCACCCCAAAGTTCAGTCCCACCCTCTTATTTGTACTTTATTAAAGATACTCTGAATGCGTGCTTTCTGTCGGGGACTTTTCTGCATGCTGGTGATAATGCTGCCTTGTTCAGAGGGGTCAGCAAGAACAGTACAGAGTATTTTCCAATTAAATGATCAGAATTACTTCGCTGAGCCCTTCTATTTAAAAAATAAAAAAAAGTTGCTTAACATCTCAGCAAAACAGGATCTCTTTGGCTGGATTCAGACTTGCATTTAAAAACAAAAAGGGCAAGAGTGTGAATGGCATCCTGTCCTTGCAGTGGGAAATAAACCCAGAAATCCAGTTATGCCTTTCTTAACTATCTCCAGATTGTAACTCCTGATATCATAGTTCAGCACTGAGGTGCTCATGCCCTGAGCATTTTTGGTTTTTCATCTGATGTATAGCATAATCTCAGCAGTATAGCACTTCACAGCTTCATGTGAAACTGAAGGCTGTTTAAGGACCCAAAAATCCTACAAAATAACAATGGGATTGGATACAAACAATAAGATACAAATAACTTACACTAATGCAGTCCAATTGCTGTCTTGTTATTATTTTATATATAGCTAATACTAGTAACTATTGAAAGGATAATACTATACTGTTAGACAATTGATCTCTAGCCCCTAAATCAGAGGCGCATTTGACACCCAGCTCACGGAGGCTACTGATCAGGAGAAACGACAACACAGAACAACAAAGCAGCATTTTCACACATAACTCATGCCTAGGGGTGTCCTTGGCCTCTAGAAACTGGGAAAGCTCTCCCCATTCTGACTTATCAAAGCAAGACCTCTGTGACTACAGCATTGAAAACTGGGCTGGGGGCACCCTTCTCAAGCAAGAAATCAAGCCATTGGCCTGTAATCTCAAAAGAAAAATGGGATCTTTATTAGCAAGTCACTATAACTACCACTGAGAGCATCTCAAAACCAAAAGGAAAGTACCTGTATTTTAGCAGCCCCGTGACTTCAGAGCCATCACTGTCTCCAGCGGTACCAGGAGGAAGGGCTCCAGGACTGCACCTTCCGCAGCTGGAGTGAGATGCTGAATCCCCAGGGACAGATCAGTGGAGTGACTGACACTGCAAGGCGTTTGAGGAACTGCAGAGTACTCTCTGGCTGCTTTTCCTGTTTTCTCTGTTGGACAGAGAAACTCTCCCAAAGCAACCAACTCTGTGCAGTATACGGATGATGGCTTACAGGGTGAGGTAAGAGAAGGAAGTAATAAACTGGCTGGCTGGATTAATACTATCATTAAATAATAGCAATATGTATTTCAGAGCCTCATTTTGCAGGGCTCCAGACCTCTCATTTGGTGCTCTTGATTCACTCTGTCCTTATAACAAGCCTGTACCTTACCTTGTGCTACCCTGTATGACGTTCTTGAACACACCTCTTCCTGCTGGTTAAGAATGAGGAATAATGGACAACTAAGTGTAAGTATCTAGTGTGATGCTATCAGGCACAGCATGGATTTAGCAATAAGCATTATGTGCCATCAGCATTCATCCTGTTTGAAAGGCAGTTTCTGCCTTTGCGTGCTCCCTGCGTGTGCTTCTGCAAGAAGCCTGCCAGTCCGGCCATGGGAGGAAGGCATGGGAGACTTCACCCGGCATGAAAACTTGGTTTGCACAACAGTTTCCTGCTAAACGTAGGAAGGCTGTTTCACTGCTGGGGCCACCCTCTCCTTTGCTTTGGAGAGGCAAATATACTCCTGTTCGGCTGGGACGCGGCAGCTCCTGGGCTGCAGCCATTGCCCGTTGCAGTTCGAAGCGGGGCAGGGCCAGTCCAAAGCACCTTTGGGGACCGCAGCAGGAGCTTTCCTCAACCTTGTCCTCAGCCGGGTGGGATGCAGGAGTGGGCTCCTGTGTCTGAGGAACTCTGTGAGCTAAAGGTCATTTTTCAGCTGAAACCAGTGAGAGCTGCAATAGAGGTTCCTGGTCTCTACCTCTCCCTAAAATAGCCAGGGAACCCATCCTGAGGAGAAATGCGTGCAGCACCCTTGGATATTTGCCCCCTGGGCAGACTTATCTGGACTTCAGATGCCCATCATTCTTCTTCCCCAGCTCCCTGTAAAAGGCAGGGAGGTGCTCCTGACTCTGCGAGCCACATAATCATAATAAATGCATTTGCTGGAAGAAATTAAACAACAACAGGTGTCCTTCAGAGACCTCAATGACTGTTAAAGGAATTTACATTTCTGAATAAACAGCAGTAGAAATTATTTGTCTGACAGCTGCTCGTTATTAGAATTAAGACCTTGCTTAATCCTGCCAACGTCAGTGGGACCCAAGATGACCTGCTAAGTGCCGGTCACAAAAGTTAATGCTGCTTAAGGGAAGTTTTAATGGAAGCAGCCCATTTTTTTTAAAAAAAAAATAGTATAAAAATGTTTTGGAGCTGTCCTTGTAGCTGTTGAAGTCAATGGCAAAATCCCATGGCTTTCAGTGATGCAACAAAGCAGAACTTTTAGAGACTGTCTACAAGAAGCGCCCTATGCAACATCGCAGTTTTGGGGACTTACACTGGGAGGCAGTTTGGTCCCACACGTGCTCCACTAAATAGTGCCCGAGGCAGAAGCTGCACATCCACTTGGAGAAAATTCCTTGTCTGCTACACAGCCTTCCTATCACCTTGACTTTTTTTCCTCTGCCTGCAAAATGAGGATGCTAGTGGTCAACTGTACTAAAGTGCTTTTAAAGTTTAATACACTTGGAAATTTTCTCCCTAGCGTTTTTGTTAAATTACTGAATTTGAGGTATAAGATATCCCACAATGCCATAATATTGAGTGACACCTTAAATTCAAACGCTGATCACTTTGCAGCGAGCATATACCACATAAGCTCAACAAGGTTTACCGTGAGCAACGTTAGGTAAGATAGAGACGGTTTTATGCTGACTAACTTTCCTTTTTTTTTTTCCATGTATCTTATTGCTACTCAAAAGTCAAGGATTGATAGGTAAAACAATGCATTGCAGCATATTTGTCGAAATGTAAAAATATTGATTTTTAAAAAAGCTTGCCCACAGCGTAAAAGTAAGTCAAAGTTAAAATCAATAGAGATAAATTAGGACTTCTCCAGCTATATAAATGTTACAATAACAGCCTTTAATGCATGAAAATCCTGTATTTCAGATGACAAAAATAGTTTAAATTTACTTTTTACTTCAATTTTAAAAGGCAAGGTAAAAAATCTGCTCTAAATTTTGAGCTGTAAAGTATATTATTTTTCCAGAAATATTCTTTTCCAGAGATAGTATTTTTCTATAATACCAAGAGTCCTATTGATGCTTGTCATCCTCACACAATTGCACTCAGCGTCTGCTGTACCAACATAGGGCTGCACAGCTCCTTCTTGGGGGAGACACTCTTGTTCCAGGATCACAGAGAAACACCACTCTGACAGTTTATAACCAGTGTTGTGGCCACCTCCAAATGCTTCCCACCTGCCTGTAAGCCATTAGCCAAACTCCAGAGCCACAGCTGGCACATACAGACCCCTCTGAAGAGGGTGGAAGGTGTTAGCACCCAGGGCTCAGCCCTCCTGATGGAGTTTCTAGCATTGTTCAGTGCTGTGGTTTAGCAATGGGATAAGTCTGTTCTGGACCTTTTTGCTAAATTAAATGGCACTATTCGGACAATAGTCATTTACTATTTCCCTCCAGACTGCCTGAGTCCTTCAATAATGTCTTTGCTAGTCCTGGACCCATATTACATCTGTTCCCACGTTGTTTTCCCTTTCTTGTTTTCCAGCAATTCCAGCAAGTTTCTAGCATAGCTCCTGGCTTGATCAAGTTGTCCTCCTGCATTTCTCTCTGATTATTTTATCTTTGTGATGTCTGGCTGAGTTAGGCTAGAGGTAATACAAGGGTATGATTTCTCAGGGAGCAGCAGACACAGCTGCTACTCTGACTTTACCACGCCTTTTCCGGAGATCATGGCCTGGTGGCTTTAAATGTCTCCTTGTCTCAGACCACTAAACGAGGATAGTGCTACCTCTCAGGGACTTTTTTGTACCAGTATTGATTATATGAGTGTTTTACTATTTATGAAATTCTACTAGTGACCTAGCAAAATCCTGGATTGTTGGGAATATCCCGTGACTGACCGCGGAAAGAAAATGGGCAGGTGATCAGTCTCATAATTAGTCTGATTGCTCAGGTGTGGTGAGTGTTTGTAGGACAAGAAAGGACAAAAGTTCACCTTCCAAGTGGCTTCCTGTCTTACCGGCACCCTTACAGTCAGCCAGAACTTACTTGTGAGAGAAGGTCGGCAGCTGTTCCCCTCGGGTCTGAGAAAAGATTGTTTTAAATACTTCTGATGGGCTTTCAGACCATACATTTTTTGTAATAGTTACACAATTCATGAGAAGTTGCTCAAATGAGACTTTTCAATTGCTTATGTAGGAGGAAGCATTTGGCAATGGGACAGAGAAAAACATCTCCCTTTTTAGGAGATGCTTTATCCCCGCAGTGCTATTGTTTTGTCACACATTTCTTTCACTCTCTCAAAGTTGAAAAGTTTTTGGCAGCAAGAACTATAGAGCTTGCAAAAGACATGGTTTCCAGCACAGCGTGTCAGATGAACCTAATGAGACAGATCCTTGGTGGCTGTAAGCAGGCGCAGCTCCATTGACAACGGTACAGCAAGACTGATTTACACCTGCAGGAGATACGACCCAATATGTTTTAAACTTGAAGGCTGCAATTATAGCTCTGAATACAGCTTAATGGCTCATGCCTTTATTCTGTTTCAATACTGTGCGAGATGCCATTTCTATGAACTGTGGTAATGGGATATTATACCATTACTATAGTTTTGGTTGGCTTCTTCTTTCTCCTCATCTTTTTATTGGAAGTATTCATGCAATTGCATGTAAATAGATTTCTTTTACAGCTCTTGATGTAAAATGACTTTTTAATGGTATTTTTGTTGCATCTGCTCCAGATGATGATTAGGCCTGGGAATAGGAAACTTTCTCTAGTACACTGTCTTGACTTGAGGCTGGTAACAGTTCTGGTGCTCAAAGGACGGGACGTATGCGAAAGTCGAGACCATCAGCCTGATCTGTATACGTGCGAGGGTACTATTACGAATGCAAAAAATATGTTCTCAGTTGCATCCAAACTAAACTCTCTTAAGCAGCACAAAAGAATATTTCCTTCCATAGTAAATGAGGTTTTACAGCCTGTGTCGTAGATGTGATGTCATGCGACTATTGGTTCATCTTGACCTGATAGATGGAGAGTCTAAATATTTTACTTAATATACTCGACATTCACACCCAGGAGCATTCACATACTTATACGTAAAACTGGGAATTTCCTGTGCAGGCAAATTTCTGCATGCAGGCAAGTGCAGAATTTAACAATGCAGCTTTGTGCTCACTCGTACTTTTAAAAACGTACACAAACAGTTGTAAATAATCCTAAACTGACATGGCATGAATACTATATGCAGAGGTTTTACATAAACAATAAGAGATTTGGAGACATGCTGTATGGGTTCAGTAACTCTGTATTACTCCCTAGTAATACATTCCTAGGAAAACTGGACTCCGTGGCCTGTTCTGTTCACCTGAAAAGGCAGGTCTCCCCTTTTTCATAGCTTTTCCTTAATAGCAAAGTAAATATCAGGTCCTGACTGTTAAGTGGAAATAAAAAAAAATAATCTATTTTTTATGTTTATTAAAATTCCACAGTGTGTAGGCTCTCTAAAGGTCATTAAGTGATGTGTTCTTTACACAAAATTTCATTTAATTAATTTCCTTATAAAGTTCTCCATACAGAGCTTCCCAAAATGTTTGCCAGTGCAATAAGCCATTACGGGGATTGTGTTAAGTCATTTGCCTCCAGACAAAATAGACATTTTGGAACATTTTGATTTCTGCTGTCTAATAAATGAAGTGCTACAATTCTAAACTTAATATCTGGCATCACCATTATTTTTCCTTGCTTTACATCCTTCCTAGAGGTTCCCCATGACATAAAAAGATAAATTGTTGTAATATTTTCTGCAGATATGGAAACATTTATTTTTTCCTCCAAGTTTGTCTTTCAAGATGACTTACTCTGTGTTGCCTTTTTTTATTTTCCCAAGTATGTTTACTTTATAAAAGCATGACCTCTAATTAGAGGCTAATTCACTGGAGCTGAGAAACCTTCTAGAATAAATGAGAAGTGTGGATTTTTGGACAGAACCCCACTGACTGTGAATGGACCTTGTCCTTGAAGAGCCTAACAGACTTGACAGTTCTTGGTTTATTTAAAACACTGATCCTCTTAAATTTGAGCTAATTTACAGGGTTTTTTGGTATTTGTGATTATTCCAAATGAAAACTTGCCAATGTCTTATACTATAGTAGAAACACTCCAAATTATCACTAGGAATATTTTAATTGATGCAATTGAGAATCATGCCGGCTCTTTTCAGTCTGGACACTTTGGCAGCTCATCATTATTTTACAAGTGACCAAAGTACTCAAGTTTACTGTCTCCAACTGCTAAGTTTGCAGTTTGTAGCAAAATTCCCTGTAGTCTCTGACACCACGTCTGTCTTGTGGCACACAGGTGCCTGGGACACATCCTCATGCCTCCTTTGGAAAGGATCCAGGTTTTTATCATTCATTCCTTATTTCCCTCCGCCCCTTAGGTGCCATTGCCAGCACCAACTCTGCCCATGTTAAAAGATACTTCAGCTGGCATCACCAGCCACTGTCACTGCCAAGACACACAAGGTCTCTTTGACCTCAAACTAGGGTTAGAGAAGTCCATTTCACGATCTGATCATCTCATCTCGGTCTTGCCGTATAAATGCCAGCAAAAATAAATGATTTGCTTAGACACTGTTCCTGCATCTCTCTGTGAAGACCTATTGCTATGGAGCTGTTTAACCATTCTGGCTGCATTCATTCATTCATCACCTATCACTTATCTCTTTGCTTCTTGAAGCATTACAATTTTAAGACTCATATTGTACGAGCTGTAAATACATTTGATGCAGTTTCCCTGCTACTGAAAATAAAACTAAGAGTTTGGAAATGGAAAAACACTAAGCCCAAGCACACTTCGTATAAATAATATCATACTATACCAATGATACTCTGGAAAAAAAACAAATGCAAATGTTAACTGAGTTTCAGTGCATGCCCACTAGGTACATAGAATTTAAGAGTCTTCCTTTACAGGGTATGCCATATTTCAGAACGTTAGTTAAATAAAGTTAGAATATTTTATATTCTTAAAACCTAATTTATATCTAGTGCAGTTTATTTACATCATCCCTCACTGAAAGTTCCCACGTGAAGATGGAAGACTGCTATGCTCCGAGCCGCAGAAGCGCCCTGGTTACCCAGGATCCCAGCCTGCCAGGAGGTTACGCCAGGCTCTCTGCCATCCCACCAGCACCTTGCAAAACAGTTTGCAAAATACTTCACAAGAATATGCAAATCCTGCTTCCTGATCCATTGCCTCCTCCAGTACCATCTTCAGTTTTAAGCACGTTTTTATAATTGGACAAGGGCTGCATTAACCCAAAGAAACTTTGCTGAGTCTGGGGTGATTCTTGCTCCAACATCCTCCTGGATATCTGATATCATTATAGACATTATGTAGAAATCCCAAAGGAGGGAATAAATATCTAGCTATACCCCAGTCCTTTGCTAGCACCTGTACGATGCCTTCACTGCCATTTAGCTTAAGCCTAAGCCTGCTTTTAAACCTAGAGTCATTTACCAGCCATACTTTGTATGCCAACATGCACTGAGATGCAAACTCAGCCTGATCCCTCTGGCATCTTTGTGTAGGGTCAAGCACTCTTGTAATCTAGGAGAGGTGTTTGTTACATCCCAGCCTCAGCATTTCCTAAGCCCAGATGCAAAGGCAAACCAGGAACAGAAAATGCACAAGCCATTGGGCTTGGCGTGCCTGAGTCCACCTGCACACCCACTTCCCACTTAATGTTCTTCAAAGGTCACAGTGACAGGAGAATCCCAAGGACTATCACATCCTTGTCACTTCCCCTTGCTGCCTCTCCCTCATGTACATTTGTTGTTTTTCCAAGCACTCAAATTCTCATGGTCGTCCAACCTCACACCTCAGACCAGCTCATCTGAGCCAAAACTTACTAGGTTTTAACATTTCAATGTCTGCAAAGTCCTGCGACACACTGAGGTTACCTGCAGATAACCTCGAAATCACTTTTTCTGAAAATCCCTCCACGCAAGGCAGCAAACATCACTTCAGCCACTGACAGACCCAATGTGCCCAAAGGGTAAATAATTTGCCTGAAATTCCCCAGTGAGTCAGAAACAGATCTGTCACCTGAAACCAGAGCTGCCAAGTCCTCCTGCGCTGCCATAACAACCCGCTAACAGTGCTTGATCTGTCATTGCTCTCAAATCTGGTTTGCTCACCAAAACGGAACACTAGTACAACTCAGGCCTCCTAGAAGTACCAAGCAGCCTGCTGAGCTCAGGGTGATAACCTGTAGCCAGGGCTGCAGAGCTTTAGCTGAAAAATCAATGGTTTCTCTTGCCCTGTCCTCCTCTTCAGAATTACAGGGATTTTCCAGTCTCCTGGTTAACAGAGGCAATATAAATCAACCATGAAGACTTGCTCATCTACATCATTACTTCCTGAGGGAACCAAAGGCTTCATTTTGCACAGGATTAATATGATAACTCTGTCTATACCAGGCTCTGAGCAGAAGTTCCTCCCTACCCACAAAGTCAGCCGAGCTCTTGAGTAACACAGCTGAGGACCACTGAGGCTCTCCCAGCTCCCTCCTGACATCTGTACGCGCACCAGGCGCAGCAAACACTGCAGCAACAGGGAGCAGAGATGAGGGGCAAGCCCTCCAGAAGGCATCTGCTGTGGTACAGGAAGGACAAAGACATCCAGACAGCAAGGCAAGACCTAAATTAAACTTTTACTGCTGTGAAGGGGTTGGGTGGGCCACTTGTGCCTGGAGACGCGATAAACTCAGAGAGTATGTAATGGGAAGGGATCTTGTCAAGTCACACAGACACTGCACTGCTGCTTCTCCCGAGCTGCAGCATGGCAGCGGTGCTGTTGGAGCAGAAATGTACCGTGATCAACAGTAAGCTTTAAGAAACCTTTAAGCACAGCAATTAGTTACCAAATCAGAGTCATTCTTGACCTTTCCAGAAGCCATTTGCCTTTCCAGAAAGTCTCAACTCTTAAATGCTGCTAGAGTACACCCCAAAAAACACCCCAAGAAAAAGTTTCTTTCTCCCTAACATTCTGTAGTCCTGAAACTGATACTAGAAATCACTCATTACTACCAGTTTCAGAGCGGCTACATCAGCATAACTTCAACACAGTCTAACCCTTTTTAATGAAATGTCCCTATCCTTACCCATCACAACATTAGCTCTCAGCAATCTTTTAATTCAGAATGGGTTGTCTGTCTGTATATTTTGGGGTTAGCTTGACTATACACATCAACACTATCAATGCATCATCATGGCTTATAAAGCCAATTTGCCAAAAAGTGACTTTATGCTGACAAAGTTAATGATCGTGTGCCTCAATATCTGCTCTGTGCTCAGCCACACTGAAAGTGGGTTCTGAATAAACGCGGGAAGGAGATGGCAAGAGCACCAGTGACTGAGTCATGCAAGCCCTAATTGTGTTGTGCATAAAATCTACCTGATTGGCTCCCTAATGATGTACAGCTTGAGTTTCCACTGATTGTATCTGCTGCTGCATTTGAATCAGAATATGCAATCTCAACACCCATATTTAGAAACACTTAGATAGGGCCTCTAGGTTAGGGTATTTGTAACTTGTTAAAAATGTGAGTTTCTTGTGTGACTGTCTGGGTCAGAAACCTAAGGATGTTCCTATTCCTTCATCCTGGGAAGCTCTCCACCCCTACTCTGCCCCCTTCCCCTTTACAACTTCAGTCACAGCACCATCAGTTAGGATGTTTTCTGCAGGTTTGTCTTAACCAAAAGTCCCTTCAAATACTGCAGGCACAGCTCCCTCCCTAGACCAAAGACACGTCCTGAAAAGTTTTGCATGTTCACCCTACAGGCTATTCCCACACTTTGCAGTATCTGAAAGAGCTGCTTTTCCCTTTACCTGCATATCAGTATCTTCAAGGAGACTAAATAAAAATTAAGAGAAAAAAAATTCTTCAAAGCTCCATTTGGAGGATCTCAGCTGTGTTGTTCAGCTCTCGGTGGTCGAGTTAGTGCAGAAGAATTATAGGACAGTCAAGGTCTATCTTATCTATAAGACAGAGGAATACTGGCCTTTGTATTGTAGCACTATGATGAACAGAAGAAAATACATACACAAGAAATTAACTTGAACCTGTGGAGTTTCCTCTATTTTATTTAAGACTTAACTCACTGCTTTCTAAATAGATTATGGTACTCTTCTCATATCTAGTTTTGTTTTGGTTTTTGTGGGGTTTTTTTGGTTCTGTTTGTTTTAAAGCCCTTCCACTATCAGTAACTATAAAGCAGTCCTGGATTACACAGGAAACATGTCTCAGCAGAACACTAATAAAATGATGCAATGCAGTATTTGGAGACAAGAGTGTACCTTTACATGAATGGCTGGGATTAGCTTTATGCTACGTGATAGGAAAATGCACGCAAACAACAAACTCGCTATCATTTGCTTTTTTCTGCTTTAGTCATATTGCTAAAAATTCATTAGTACAGGGATCTCTGAGAAAGTCAACACCCTCCCAAAGAAAGGAACAGTGAAGGTGTCAGAATTAGACAGTTTCCATTATTTCTGCTTGATTAAGTAGATTAAGGGCAGAAGATCATGCAGTGCATCACAACAGTGCTCTATAATTTCTATTTCTGCAAGTAATATCTGACCTTTACTGTCTGTTGAAGTACAGGAGCCAGCTCTCATCTACTGTAAAATGGTACAACTCTGCTTACTGCAGTGGAAAGTACTGGTATATACCTCTGGAGCACTGGCTACAGAAGTCGGAATAGGCGCTTGTTGGAATCCCCACCTTTTATTTTCAAACACTACGCTAATGATGACTGATCTTGTCATCTTCTCATTAGTACTGGACAACTTTACATAAAGTGGATGTTTCCAGGTTTTTCTAGCTTTGAAAGTCTCCCTTACAGCTAGCATTATATTATCAAGGCTATACAATCTTTTTGAAGAGTAGCAGTAGTCTTGCTCAGGATTTAGAATTCCACCAGGTCAGTCAGATTTTAGATTAGGAAACTTAATAGACCAAATATTAGTTATTAATGAATTTTACCCTTGAGAACCCCACTGCAAATCTGATGCAAGTGCCTGGATGGATCATTAATCAGGCATCCTCATTTTCACACTGTTTGAAAACTACTGCTGGAGAGGAAGNAAAAAAAAAAAAAAAAAAAAGGATATGCAGAGCATCATTCCTCACTTTCAATAACATTATTTACCAGCCCATTATGCCACCAAAACACCATCCAGATGTTATCACAGCCCTTTCAGATCTCTATACATATGTCTCAATGCAGGGAAACTCAAACTGAATACATAACAGCAATTGTAAGACACATCTGCAGTGCTCCTTATTCCATTTGAAAATTCTTCAGCTATTCTGTCTTGGTTTTTTTTTCATGTTCTTTAAACATGATTTGGCAAAATAATTACATTTAGAGATGAGATCAACACTCTTTGTCAAAATGCACTGTCTTTTATTTATTTGAAGGTATATATTGCTCCAGTTCATTGGATTTAATTTCTGTCTTAGGGAGTGTTTGTGGTACTCATTCAAATCTTGTACTTCACACCTTAGTATTAGTCTTTATTTCTTCTGTCCTTGATTGGGAACCCTGCAGTTAAAAGATTCTCTAATCTCAGCAGCACAGTTTCCTTATGTTTCTCATATGTATTAGATTGATATCTGAGAAACACAAAATGCTCCTCTCCAGAAGGCGGCTGGTGGTAACTTTACTTCTCCTTTCTGCTCATCACCAGGGCTTTTCTCAGGAGAGAGGGACTCCTTTGGTATGTATTCAAACTTACTTTGAGATTTGAATCTCATCCATACTCACAGAATACGTATCAAAGCAATCCCTTGGGTCAAAGACACAGAGTCCCCTCCTGCGGAGCCAGGAGATAGTTGATATCCCACAGCATCCCAGAGGACAGCTTGCAGCGCTGAAGCGATGCTCCCCACGTGCTGGAGTTTCACAAACATCCACAACCCAGTGAGAGCAACAGGGTAAACCCAGCCCACTCCTCCATCCCACACCAACCCAGCACAGCCAGCTACCCGTGGGCCTCTGCACGCTGTTACTCCATACAGCTTACTGGGGTGAAAGCAAGGGATACAGCAACAGACTAGAAAGCAGGAAGCTGAGTTCAGGAGACGGAGAACTACACTGGATCTGGCTTCAGACATCAGGCAGAGGAGGTAACACTCCAGCGGTGAAGTTAATGAAAGACACAAATTCCTCTTCCTTCAATAGGCTGCTGCACAGTCTATTTGCTATACTCCAAAAGGGGCTGCAAAATGCTCGATGCACCAAGGGCTTAATTGAGAACATAAAATACTCCTGAACAAGGTAAACTGAGACGGGTCTACCCTAGATGGATGCTGGGGAGGCTAATTGCAGAGAATCGTAACACAATTGGTGAGAAGAGGTAGACGTCTGCACCTACACTTAATCTGACCAAGGAGTTCAGACTTCAGAGCCATGAGGCAGCAATGAGAATGGGCCTTAGCAGAATTTAACTTAAAGTTAATCCTAACACTAAGTTAACCCTAACCTTTAAAAAGGGCAAGTTAGGTTGCCTTACGCTCATTTCACTGGAATAACAAATGTGTAGGGCATGACTTGATGTTGACAGAGAGATCATTGAACATACGGTAATGCACACAGAAATCAAAGAACAGAGCCCTCAACTAGAATAACTCCTAAAATACACTTTAAAAAAAGACCCTTGTAGTCTACATTTCGAGGACAGCAATACCTGTCCCTTCTCCAATCTCTTCATTACCCTTTAGCTGCGACTCTCGCTGCCCTGGTCTCACCTACACAGATGGTCAGGTTGGGTTTGTCCTCCTCCACATTCTCCCATTTGGAACCATGACATTTGGCATTTTAGAGGACTCAAAACAGAATTAAAGAGAACAACTTGGTTTAAATGCAACAGTGGAAACAACGCAGAACAAACAATCATGATTGCTATAGCCAGCCTAAGCGAGTGCCTGTCTTTCCAGCAGCCCTCCAACAACCTACACACCAGCAACTAGGTTTCAGACTGCTTCCCAGTAGCACCCTCTGCTCTGGCAGTTCCTTACTTGCTTGTTAGTCCCTTTTTCCCCTCACCTGAACTCTCCCATTTGCAGGTATGAGCTCAACAACAAAACACATCTCAGTCAGGGCTAACCCTTGCAGAGGGACAAACCCCTTTCACTGGTGAACAGGGGATTCACCCATTCTGTATCCAGCGTAATGTCTGAACAGCACAGCTGTTTTTCCAAAAAGAGCCTGGTAACAAATCTACAGGCAGAACATGCAGTATTTTACAGGCAGCTCCACAAACTTCATTAAGTCTCTAAAAGCTTATAACACAAGTACCTACCTGATGCACCATTCTTGATGTCCAGTTTTCAAGATATCATCCCTGGGAAAACCTGTAGAGGATAATAAGAGGTGAGAAGAAACCACTACCCATCGAAACCTTTCCAAAAAAAGGCAGTTTGTCCATACTGAAAGCAGCTGCAGGTACTTTCAGGAGCTTTTTGGTGTCTTTGTGGTGCCCCATGTGCTGTAAATCACAGAATGAGATTAGCTAATTAGAATGAGATTAACTAACATATGTCTTCTTTACAAGCACACAGTTATGGAAGTATGCAGTGTCTCTATGGTCCAAAGTCCTGCAAAAAAATCATAGCCTGGAGGGACTTACTTTTCTATAAGTGTGTAGAATAATTGCTTTGTAGCCAGAATCTCTGATTTGAAAATGAGTTTTTCTTCTCATTTCATAATTCCTTTTATTAGGACACACACTAATCCTTGTCCCAGCAGGGAAAATCATGCATTCACCAGAGGTGACCTTCTGGGGGTGACCGCATTTACTTATCTATCTGTTGTACAGGATGTAAGAACTGGGGAGCCTGCCTGCTGTTTTCCAGAAAATAGCATTCATCATTCAAGAGAGTCTTACTATACTTCCATTAGACTACATTAATTGCACATGAATGGGGGGAACAGAGATAGCAGGTAATGTCCTCAGCTGAAAGCTGGGGACCTGAACCTGACGGCAACCCAATCACTCGTAGGGTGAAACTTTATCATTGAAACATACAACTTGAGTGACTTGGCTCTCAGGACAAGTAGCAACACATCTTTATGCTGTCTAGTCATTTTGACCATAATGACAAGTGAATGACATTATCTGGTGATGATCACACTTTCTTCTAGACAAATCTGAGCACTCGGATGAACATTAAGCTAATTTGATACACATTGATTGAGAATGAAGCTAGAGACAGTCATCTAGCTTCTCTGTGCTTCAGCTTCCCATTTGTAAAATGGATATAATATTACTTCAGGGGTGATGCAAGGACAAGTGAGTTCAAATTTGCAAAGGTCTTCATGACTGCTACTGATGGGGAATAGGAACAACTCCCACATAGCTGCGATCCTGATCGGGACAGCACACAGCGCAGCCTTCCCCGCACCACATGCAGTATGCTTTCAAATGCTCTGTGCCAACGGGGCAGTCTACAACCCTGTAAGCATCACCAAAGAATATATAAGAATTCTTCTCTATACATTCTTCTCATTTTTTCTTAATGTTGTGTATACAATTATACCAGAGAGCTACAGATATAGGTAACTCCAAAAACCACAGCCATCTCTGTTGTATAGCACAAAGTGATCTTGAATTCAATCTCTAGTGCTACCTTATTCCAGCAAAACATCACCGTTCACATCATTGCACGTTGGGGTTCTCCATCTAGACAGGTTTTCAGATTAAAATTAGACTCCATTCCTACTTAGTGGTAGAATAGATCCATATTTACAGGTTGGTTTACTCATTCTTGTGAAGATTTGATAACACAATTTACCTCTTGATGTCCTGAAATAATATTTAGCATCAAACTAACACCACCCTTCCAACTAAAAAGGTAAATATATCAACATATAGACACATAAACATGCCTATAAGAATCTCTGCTATTAGGTCAGTGCTACTCTACCAGCTACAGAGCATTTTCATTGTACATGAAACCCCTTAACTTACACTTATGTCTGCAGAGAGTGAATCAAGAATTAATTCCTACAAGTAACTGGGCAACTGTAACTCTGGAATTATTTCAGTGATTTCAGTGGAGCTGTCCTGAGCTGCACCAGCTGATGCATCGACTCACCACCGTTACTTATGGCTGTAAAACTGCTGAATAAAAGGCTCCAGAGAAAAATGTCCCAGAGCATTACTCAATTGTTTCCAAAGTTCCACTGTAAATCAACAAGGCTGTCTACACTGGATCTTAGACAGACCTGATTCTTAGCTTTGTGTTAGTTCATTAATGCCAGGGAACAGCTGGGGCGTGAATACCCTGTGTATTTGCTACGCTGTTGGGAAAAGCATCTTACATGCTGCAGCTAATGTTGCTCTGTAGCTAGGCATTCTGAAAACCAGTTTTGCTTTGCAATGATACATGAGAACTATAAACAATAATACCTGCAGGTTCACCTTTTATTATTTTTCCTTCGTAGCAAAGCAATCTCAAGCATATGAGTATACACAAGAGCCAATAAAAAACCAGGAGCAGAATGCAGGAGGCTCTTATGAATCAAATTAATAAATTAATGTAAATCTATGCCTACATTGTTATGCTGATGTATGCAGATTTCTTTTGTTCGCTTATGATGCCACCAGGTTTCTTACTGGCATCCACACCAGGGCAGCATCCCCCAGCAGGCATTATCGGTTTGCTTGGACACGTGTCGCAAGCTAAACACAGGGCGCTGCAGCAATGCCCACATCTAGTTACTTGGGAGCACAGACGTCATTTTCAGCTCCTGTCCCAACAATGTCTCCTCACCACAATGCTTGCCTGCTGGATGTTACGATCAGTGCCACCTCCAGACGTCCCAGCAATGGAGGCAAGGTTCAGCTTTGCCTTGGTGGCAGGACGAGAATGGCGAGGGGGGAATAGGTTGAGATGTCTCAATGGGAGATCCACGATTTTCAAAGAGTCTGGTCGGAGAGAAGTTGGCATGTGACAGTGGGGATGAGCAAGGAAAACAAGCGTTGGTGAGAGTGGCACCCTCTGCGGTGAGGCTGCGGGAAAGGACACAGCCAGGAGGGGACAAAACCCCAGAGATGGCTGTTCCTGCTGCCAGGGAGGAAGGGGGAAAGGATGAAGCCAGCGCTGCTAGCACCAGTGAGATCTTCCCACTCCTCCTTCCCCCCTTGGCAGGGGGCTGTGGGATCTGGGAGTAGGGCTGAGCTCTTCCCATCCCTCCTTATGGCCCATTCCCCTTAGCCCAAGACAAGGAGAGGTGTCCCCTGCAGCCTGCCAGGCCCGGCTCCTGCCTCCTTTGCCCGAGCTTTGGACCAGCTCTGTTCTCAGTTCAGTCTCGAAATATTATATTCAGAATTACATAACTGAATTCATGTCTAATTTAGCCTAACCTCATCAATGATTAAACAATTAAACTTATTATTGCTCTTCTATCTAATCCAGCAGGCATTGTAATGAAATAGCGCGTCTGGAAGAAATGGAAACAATTGAGCAGTTGCAGACAGAGGTCCAGAGGAAGGATGAAAACCCAACAAGGGCGTTTAATGAGCATCTGGGTTACCACTTCAAAGAGCTTCGCTGTTTCAGGCTTCTTGGCTCTGTCAGCATCTTGCAGACAAGATCGTTATTGGCCGTTACCAAATGCTGGTTGTAAGAGTGAAGTACAAGTTAGCGCAAAACCTATCAGAGAAGCTGAGGTGCTGCGCCCTTTCCATCTGCAGGTAACGGCCACCCCAACGCTCTGAACTGATGGGGGTTTGGGACCTGGGTAGTAGAGATATGGTCCTTCATCCGGAGCCGCTTGGCTGTGACCCAATGAATTCAGTGGAAGGATTCAGCTTTTGGAAGCCACCAGAGCACACCTACATCACTGCGGTCGAGATCCATACGGGAGCTCCTTTGATGTAACTGAGGATATTCAGTGATAAGTAATTACCAGTGAAAACACTTCACCTATGGAGAATGCTTTCCTCCTTTTTCTGCCAGATTTTCTTGGCATATTGTAATTCCTGTCTTTTCTCTCAGGCATTTTGGAGAGTTGGCCATTTAAGGACAAGGAGGAAAAAGCAGTAATGTGCTACTTTGGCAAGGCTCTGAAGCTCACCTTCACTTAAAACCTGCCAATACTCCAACCAAATACAAGAAAGTTTTCATTAAAATATTGCCAAAACGCAATTCATTGCTTTAAAAGATCATATCCATGTTAACAAAACAAAAAAAAGATTCAGAATTCATGAAACATAAAACTAACATGCCTTTTTCAAATTTTCTAGAAATCTGCAGGAAGTTGAATTAAAATTCCTGGACCAAAATCGCTCTTTAAATCTATTAGTCTGGGTAGCATTCAAACCACAGGCTCTCATCACCAGCTACAATTAGATGCAGCCTAGGCAGCAAATATTATTTGCATAGTTGGCATCAACAAAACCTGAACCTTTTCCTCTAGCTCACAGTTAGTGCCATCTAAAGCCACTGCAGAGCACAAGGCTGCTTCCTCTACACATCCGGTTTGTTTTGGTTAAGTTTCATCCTATTATTTCCTGCAGCCACATAGTATAATTATCAGATCTATAATTTACGCTATTTTTTGGAGCAGTATAAATACTTTACTTTGTTGCTGCAGGAGCACAGTATGTCCAGATAACACCAATATTTTATTTATCTCTGTTGATGTATGTATTTCGTTATCTAGGTGCTTATTAAGTATGGAATTATTATAATATCTGAGAATAAATAGCAATTGAAAAGAAGCAAAAATAAGAACGGAAACAAAACATGTCCAGAACGATGTCTGCTCTTTCTCTCCCCTTCCTGCCTGCTGAGTATCTCAAAAAGAGAGCATTTTCAGGGCATTTCCAAACAGCTATACCCACCTCCATGGTATCAGGGAGCAGACAAGTTCTCATTAGCAGTGTCTCTCACACTTCCAGAAACTGTAATGACTTTGTCTTAACTGGCAGGTCTGAATTGAACCACTTGTATTTTCAGGGTTCTTAAAAGTAAATGAGATCCTTAAGGGTGTCATTTTTAATCACCAATTTAAATTTCATCATCTTGACAGTGATAAAAAGTGACACCCAAAATTCAAGCAAGAAAGATGGTTTGACAGGTTCCCTTGAGTTAAAAGGAGCTTCATGCAAATAGACATGTTTACGAGAAGTGAAACAACTTCCTAATTTATTAAAAAGTAACTTGGGTAATTAAACAAAAATTGGAAAATTCTGATTTGGGTCAATTTTATCTTAATACAGCAAGAGCATTAACAACTCCAGTCTTCTGACACATTATATAGAGGTGGTAGCTTCTCAAGCATTTAGCTTTAATGTGGATTCCAAGTTAAGTGGGCTAAATACGTGCAGAAAGTAGCAGAAAATTTCAGAAAGTTTATGAGCCTGATCCTGCATTGCTTGTGCATCATGAGCTTGAGCAGATTAAATTCCATGTGCAAATATATCATATGAATTGTTCAATCATATTTACTTTGGACTATATAGAAGGAAAAAGAAAGATTATTTTCTGATAGATGGGAGAAGGAAGACATAATCAGCACCGATAACTTGGTATTCAGTTGTTCAGCTGTTGTTGCATTGACACAAAAATTAAAATATGTGAATTGTAATGCAGGTACAGAACATTAAAACATAATTTTAAACATATGGTTATGTTATAATTACATACCCTTGCTCAAAAATTGTGTAACTGTTCCCTTTTACCTATAGAAATATTTTCTGAAACCTAATGATACTCATATAATATATAATGATATATATAGTCCATATATACACTCATATATATAGTGTACATATAGAGACACTCATGTAGCGTATATAATGATACAACAACTCTTACTCTGCAGCTGCTCAAATTTTGTCAAATTTTAAGAGAAAGTCAACAGTTTTTTTTCACTTTTACAGCTAATGGAGCAGTAAAGGAGGAAAAGATGCAGCTCCAACATTTTAATGACAAAGTGTACTGAACATTCTGGAGTTGCTTGCTTAGCCATGGAGTTGGCTGAAATTTTGAGCAACCAACTTATTTTAAAAAAAATCTAAATAACCAGTAAAGAAATGCAAAAAATTAATTTCTTTTAAAATCATTTTCCCCTGAGTCTTTTCCCTTCCACAACATTTTCACAAGCTTTCCAAACCCAATTCACTTCCCTAGCTTTCCAGGTACTGTAATACATTGTCACAGCTTTCCTGTAACGGTACATCATCTTTCATGCCACTATACAACCACCATAAAGACAGCATCCCTTAGTGGGACTGCTGTCAGGATGTGATATAAATAATCATAAGGATTGCTCAGAAAGGAAATTTTCAACTCTCACAGCCCCTCATCTTCGCTTCAAGAAAGAAAGGTGGTTCTGAAAAAGGGAGTAATATGATTTATATGCAATTTTATGCATCTGATTATTTTTTTTTTGCATTTCCCCCTAATTTTTCTACTATTAAATTGTGGTGTTACTATAGCCTACGTAATATAAGGTACTTAAAGAACAAATGAGTACCAAAGGGAGCAGTTTTCTGGGACATATATATATAGGCTTGTGCGGGTAGCCCATCATTACTACAGTTAGCATTACACAGTTCCCATCCCACTAGAATATTCAAGTACAAAGTACTGTAGGCAGCAAAATAGCTGGCCTGCCAGCAGGCCATTAGTTAGCTTATGCCAGACACTACATACATTATTTGTGGCAGGCTTCTACTTTAAGAATAATGATAAAAAAGCTTGTAATGAGAACAAGCCCCAAATGGTCCATCACTGGGAACTGCATGGCTTTTGCAAATGCTTTGGTCAGCCAGCCTGATGTGCTGGATTAAACCTGATACCAGCTGGACAAAATACTGACATCTCAGGCAAAACAATGTGATTTATTTAAAGAAAGATAATGTTCAACTTCTCTAATGTCAGAAAGCTTCAGAGCAGAGGACCTCTTTAACCCAAGCTTGAGAGACTCCACCCCTACAAGCTGCACCTGGTCTGTGAGTGGGTTAATTCAAATTGTTCTTACCTGTAGCCTGGGCATACCCAGGAGCCCCAGCCATGAATAAATCCTTTGTGCATTAGGTCGTACAGAGGGATCCAGGTCTGCCCTGCCTGGATTCACCCAAACCCCAGAAATGTTGGTGCAAAACCATCCCCGTAGAAAATAATTACTTATCTTGGGAAGTTGTCTGATTGCACCCATAAAGTCTCCCCCACACACATGCACTGTGCACATAGGTACGCAAGCACGTGTTGAAACCCAAAATCTAAAATGGTCAGTACGGAAGAAGGGGCAGGAAAGTGAATTACAGGCTCTTAAAATGATTACGGCGCCATGTTCTGTTATAGAAAACTGAGAAGGCGTAGACAAACAAAACCCGAGCTTCACACTTACAGGATGTTTTCAGTTGCCCAAGCAGAGCTCAGCCTCTGCACAAAACAGCGGTGTTCAGGCTGCAGCAACAACTGCCACACAACTGATGGGCTCAAAGAATAACAAACTGACGTGTGGATTTGGCATCCCCACAGCCAGAGCCTGAAGATTTATTGCGCTGGAGTGGTGCTCATCAGTTTTCTTTATCACTGGAGTCCCACAGCAGATTTACACGCGATGACGTTAATTGAAAAGGAATAAAGCCGCACATTCTCCTAACAACTGGGGCTTGCTCGGCCTCTCGCTGTCCGGCCCCACTGGCAGCCCAGCAGTCAGCGCTCTCCCGGCGGGGGCAGGCACCTGGCGATGAGAATAGCCCTACAGAGAAACGGGGTCACAGCTGGGCTCTTTGTTGAAGGATGCTCTAACCCAAATGCCAGCTATTTCCAAGGAATCTATTAATCTTCTACAGCTCTAACGCAGATTCATTAAACGCATCCCGTTCCTTGTTTCTCGTGACCCAAATGGTTAATGATGTCTTCTTTATATGCCTAAGAGAAGATGGGCTTCCTCCTTGTAATTCAGACTAATGTTTACTCTGCAGAGAAATAAGAGAGCCCTTGCCCTGCTTTACAGCAGTGCTTGTTTCTGTAACATAACCTGGCTCTGGTCGGGTTGTTTGAGCTTTCCCACTGTCATTTCCATTACTACCAGAGAGCCGCTCCGTGCATTTTGTTTTCTGGGTCGTTTGCCAAGTTTGTGGGAGTCACTGACTGCTAGAAAGAAAACCCTAAACCCAAGCCGAGTAGAGTAAATAACCAGCAAACTTTTCTCTCTCCTGCGTGTTCAAGTCTAGGGGGGAGTTGTGCTTGATAATCTTTCCAGGAGGCCGGTGCTTCAGCAGGACCGTGGAGTATGCTTGCACAAAATACAATTTCAGTCTTGGAAATGGGCTAAAACTTTGGTCTGGGCTCTGTCGTTGAGTTAATCCCGTCCTTAGCAAAGGCAACATTAGGAAGCAGCTCTGCAGAGGTGGCCCCAAAGAAGGGCTCTGGGTTCCTGTTCCCCCCACACCACTGCTGCCTGGCCAGGGAAGCGGGTCTCCAGGGTGGGACCTGACGGCGTCACCCAGCTCCCTTTGAAGCCGCAGAGATTCGTGTGGGAGCAGAGGCCAGGCAGGTCCGTCACCGCTAAAATCTCACGGGAAAGCTCCGGTTCAGGACGTGTCTGGCTAAGCAGTGGGCTCACGGGCTCTCCTGGGAGAAGCTGCTTCCCCAAGCTCCTCTGCAGATTTCCTGACTTCGAGGGTAAGTGGCTGCTCACAGCTTCCAGGAAGTTTTCCAGGGTTATTCTGTCCTGGTGGATACCTGCAAGTCCTGCCACTGACTCAGCCTTCCTCCTCCGGTGCCAGGGGCTGGCTGGCTCCCTGCAGAGAGGAACAGAAAATGCCATCCCAGGTAAAGGTAATTTTATTAAGGAGAAAAAACTTGTTATTTCTTTCCCAGATCTTACTGGCTTTTTGTTATTTCCATTAACTTTTATGAGTTTAATAAACATGCCCAATTTTAAAAAATAAAGTATTTTCCCAGCCTTGGAAATTGGATTTTCCATCTAGTGCAAATGCAACAGCTGTTTTAAACTGCTCACCAAGAAAAATCACTAGAACAACACTTCTGAGTATTTTGTATTATTTCACTGTGAGTAAGACGTAGATAACTTGGAATATAGCCACTAAATTAATTGTGTTCATTGTTGTATAAACCCAGCAAAAGAGCAAAAATAGCAGAGTAACAACATCGTTACCTATGTGATGAGTTTACTTAAAGTCTTTTCTGCCCAGTTGCTCATTGGCCAAATCTTGAACATAGTGACTCCATTCATTAGTGCCTTAAATCTCTTTTGTGACGGTAAAAGTCAGACTTCAAAATAGCAAGACTAATGCAGTGACTTCATGAGTCTTTACATAAAATCAGCTGTAAGTGTTAATGGTGCCCCTGTCTCAGAAACATGCAAATGATGGCAGAGAAGATATCATGCCCAGATATAATCTAGTTTCCCTTCCAGTTTTCCTTCAGAGCTCACCAATCTCACAATTACTGAAGTTCAAAGTAGTAGTTCAAAGTCACCTTTGTTAAACCAGCCAAGCTTCAACATACGCATGTCCCTGCAGCCCCAGTTCTGCACCAACGTCTGGCTGAATTAAAATAGGTGTGAACCTTTCCCAAAACCTGAAAGGTCTTTGCAAGGACCAAAAGCGTTACTTGATTACGAGTAAGATGGCAGCTGAGAAAAAAATCAAGCTAATTTAAGGATTGCAGAACCTAAAAGGCAGTCTGGTTGTCCAGAGGGGTCAAGAAAATGAGGTCAGACACAGCACACTGGGCTCAATGCAGACATGAGCATTGGGCCACTATGAAAAGGCAACTCCACCAACTTTTAATAGGTCCAGAAGTGAAATAGGAAATTACTAAAAACCTGCATTCCTTTCTGAAAACGCAGTACATATTTAAATACCTTTCCAGTAATCCCAAAATTACCATTTAGAATACCTGGATTTTTATTTAGCCTCTATGGAATCCTTCTTTATCTAGCCTATTCCAAAACAAACCTAATCAGTTTACAGCTACTGCAAGCCCCAAGAAAAATAGCACCAAGTCTTTGATAGAAATCGAGCTGCCTTTCCTGATGATTCCCATATTACTGCACTGGGGTAAGTTGTAATGAGTTATGGGCAGTGAGATGGAGGCCTTCCCCTCTCCTCAGCTCATGTTCAAATTATTATTATAAAACCATTTTCCAGCAAAATCATATTTATTTGGCCCAGGCCCTAGGGCAAAAATCCTCTATCTGATGTTTAAATAATGACAACCAATTTGCAGGATACTGGTAATCTCAGATCAATTGCCCACAAGCCGTTTAAAAAAATATTAAAACCCCTTCTCTGAACACTACTCAGCAGAATGTGAGTGGGCTGCAAAGCAGCGGGAAAAGCAGCAGGGAGAAGATGGAGAATCAGACCGACTGGCTTTATGAAATTGTGCAATCAGCAGCTGCAATCCAGAAGAAAAAGCTATTTAAAAGTCTACCTCCAATGAAAACATTTCTCTTTACACCTGCAAGCTGTACACAGTAACTAGCTTTCTCCCACTATATTCTCCCTTTGTCTTTTTCTCTCGTGGCTGAAATGTTCAGGTTTCAGCTCAGCAGGAACACGGCTCTCTTCAATCTACTTCTTCAGTAAAACAGGACGTGGAGTGGGAAAAGTGGCTCGGAAGTGGACTCTGAATGGTGCAGCTCAGCCTCCCTTTGAGGCAACAGGACCAGCAATACCCATACCTATAGCTATAACCACAGCAGTCACTAGGTCAAGGCAGCACCAGTAGGTTGATTGCATAGGAGATAATCCTTGCATAAGACAAAAAACCCGCCAGGATGTCAGGAGACACTGCTCCAAGTCTCAGCTGCACCTCAGCTCTGCCCTGTGCACACTCAGCAGCCGGCAGCACCAGCAGGACTTACCTGTTTATATGAAGCTCTTGAAGAAATAACAGTAATCTTTCCCCAGAACTGTAAAACTGTCCAACAGATCCACCGCAGAGACAAAATTCTCCATAAAAACCTATATGGCATCCAAGTCCTCTCTACAGACCCCTCTTCTCTTCAAGCTCATTCCAGTTTACTGGCTGGGTACTTACAAATAAAAAAAAGAGCACAGTAATTTGGTTTTGCCTCATAAGCAAGACTTAGTTACAGAAATATTTAGTATTTTTAGTACCATCTGGGATACTCTAACTGGGCTACAGAAAAGATCTCATTTTCTAACTTCCATTTCTCAGTGTTAACATTAACTATGTCCTTCACCCTTGCTATATGTTTCTGTGGCCAGCAGGAAACTGGACATTTTGGGTTTTTTTCTTTCTGATCACACCTGATCAACCTAAGGTTCTGAATTTCAAAATATTCCGGTGACAAACATGTCACTCCATATTCTCAATAGGCGAAGATGAAGTGGCATTATTCAACTACTATTGCTGTCATCTGGCTAGCAAGAACCTTCTATCAAAGAAGCACATTTAAAGGACTTGATCAGGCCTCAGCTGCAAGGACGAAAATTTGAAACAAACCTGCTGACATTTCAGTGACTGAGTGTAAACAAGATGCGAGTGGGGAGCCATCTCCTTTTGGTGGCCCACAGCTTTCCTCCATCACTAACAAGTAAGACATGGAGCTGCACCAGGTGAGGTGGCCCCTGAAAAGGCTTTTCTTCTTCTCGCTGCACGTCCCAGCCGAAGTCGGACCTTTAACTTGGGGAATAGAAAAGCCCCAAGCGCAGAGCTGTGGGGTCCCTTCCAGCCATAATTCAGCCTCGCTGGAGACAGCCGACTTAATGCAATCTTAATGTGATAAACTGCTAACTTGATTGGATTCAATGAGATGTAAATTATTAGATTCAATAAGTACACAGAGACCATTTCACCTTACATGCTGCTCAGGAGGATTCTGCCTCCAGTCTCTTCATCATTCCTGTTAATTATAGGCAATTCACCACAGAGATGGGAACGGTTTGGGACTTAAGTTGTCCTCTGACTTCTAACAAGCCACCGCAGTGTTCCCTTCAGTAGTAATTTGTCTTTTATTGATAAAGAACTTCTTCAGAATAGCTGCAATCATGTATGGACACAGGTTGGTCTTCAGCATGGTCAATTTTGAACTAAAAAAGCTATTCATCCAGATTCCTGCAAAATTCCCATATGCTTCCACCAGAGAATGTCTTCTCATGTGGATTCATTTTTAGTAACTAAAAACTTTGTGGCAATAAGTAGACATTTATAGCTTCTCATTCACTGAGAGATTCTTTAAAATCTGTTCTGCTGAACACAGAAACCAGTGCTACCATTCCAAAAAAGGGGAAAAAAACATGGGACGCTATGAAAATATGTACAAAGATATTCACAAAAAAATGAGTCCAAACCAGTGTCTCTAAGCTTGTAAAACTCAAATGGGATTTACATTCCCCTGTGGTTTGTAAACATTTTGAAAAGATTTCTTCTTATAACCTTTTTCAGATTTTGACTCAGACAAGTGATGTTTCTTAATTTTATTTAGCTGTTGTATTTCAAATCAGAAAAAAGCGCTGGTTTACACTTTGTGCACTCTGCAATGCTCACCTTCTCTTCACCTTAAATTTTCCCTGTCTGCCATTTGGCAGGTTTTTTACCACTCAACCTCCTCACACAGTATTTTCAGACGTTTCCAATTTACCGTGATGTAATTCATAACTACCACCCTTTTTGACAATTAATCTTTGCTCTGATGAAGGCACACTTCCACTTTACAGATGTTGCTTTTTTTCATTAAACAAGTTCCACAGGCTTTTCTTCTTTAATATATAGTCCTTCATTTGAAAAGCCTTTGAGAAAATAACTTGAAATATATAACACATAATCTCTTAGTCTTATCATGAACATCATACTGCACTGCTTAGCAGAGATTGTAGGTATTCCTCCACCTCAGGCATCTCTGAAAGGAATTCTTTAAACAAAACACTCCTACTTGAATTTGTTCAACAGTTTTATGCTGAATAATGTTCTGTCAAAATCAAAATTCTGATTGATGTTTTCAAAGGATTTGTTTTAAGAGTTCAAAACCAAATCAGAACAGTTAATTTCAGACTCCACATCTCATGTTGAATTTTTCAGTTTGCCTCAGAGGAGTGTTTCAGTTCCTTGCAGGATCAGATCCCAAGTGATGTTAAGAAATGTTTCCCTATAGTTCCCCAAACACAGCCACTCAGAATGACATTCTTCATGTCCTCTATGATGTTATTCCATTTCTATTTCTATGACAAATGGTAACCAAAGAATTACCCACACGGAACAGGTCTCCTGGGAGAACATCTAGTGAGCACAGCAAGGGATTTCCAGTCCACCTCTAACTCAATAGCTCTCAGAGAAGCAGCACAAAGTCTAAGCAGCCCCTCCTGCTGGCCTGCAGCAGCCCTATAGCTCCTCATTTTCCTGGAGTAATTTTCTCCTGGCTTGGGATGGATCAGAGCTGGGCAGGGTCTGCCATCACTGAAGCCATTTTTTCAGAGCCCCAGCTGACACCGCACCAGGGACTACAACAGCATCACAGCCGCCGTGGATTAGCCTTGCAAATGTTTTCCAGCCTGATGAGAAGGTGGATTTGTCTCTTCCATCTGCTAAGAATCCCGTTTATGTGTGAGGGGTGGCCGCTGGGTTGATCATCTGGCCCTAGATGACTGGAGTATCACATATGGTCCTTCTCATGGGGTTTTCAAACTGATACTTAAGGCACTGATGCCTCCCACTTTGAAGTTATCTCTGTTTCTCCTCTTTCAACTTAATACTGAGTTTTTGGACATTTTAATGTGCAGTTGCTAAGCAGTAGCATGGCTAGGAAGCCAGTAATATCAGCAGCACCTTTAAAATGACACTTCTGGGCATGTAAGAGCTTCTCACACTGCTCTTTCTGCTCAGAACTGAGTTTCACACTCCCTGCAACCCTGAAAAATGCAACCTGCTGGCTGGCTTTGTTGGCATTCTTCATTTCATTTATTTGCCTACACTTGCACAGACAGGTGAGTTACTTCTAGCTTGTCACCAGTAAATAATGAACAATTGCATCCCAGATTAGAAAATCGCTTTGGGATCCAAAGCCACAAATGCTGCAGTATGGACATACAGATAATTAAAGCCTGGTTCAATGCAAAATCCACTGAAATCAAGAGACAAGAGAGGAGGAGGTCTAATGAGTAATTGCTGCCCAAGAATACAGGTGCAACTTCTGCAGGGAACTTGTTGAAGTGCCTTTAAAATATTTGTGGAATTGGATTTGGGAAAAGAAGGCACAAACCCAAAGAAGAGATTAGGAAATGTCTTCAGCTCTCAAGCAGGACCCTCTACAGCCATCATCTCATCCAATGGTGAAGGAGAATGTGAACCTCTTGAGTACAACCTGGGTTGGGGAAGCAGTGCAGACCATTTTTGGGTGTGAGGTAGCTTCAGAGAGAAGTAAAGCCTTTATGGGTCTTTAGCAGGCAGTATCTTTGCAGGCTTTGCCTCCAGAAAATTAAATTCTTGTCCAGAACTGCGTATTTCCTTCCTGACTCCATGCTGCCATGTGCTACTCTGAAAGGTCAGGTAGAAGCATTAGAGCATCGTTTTCCCACAAATTGTTAATAGTCAGTCTTAGAAACCCAAAAGGAAGGCATAAAGCTCATTCTGCTACATTAATACGAATAGGGACTTTTATTTCCCATTGACTTATGTGTACTTAGCTGTATTATCACCAGGTGTCAATGCGTAGCCCAAAGCATAAGATTCGAGTCCGGTTTTAATTAGTTTACTGTAATGAGGTAAACCACATTTCACCTTTCCAAGGAAGTCATTATTTGCACTCTTCCTGCCTTTCAGTACTTGCATCACCTTCTTCATTTGCAATGGGGGTGAAGCTACTGCCTAGTTTATTCAGAAATGCAGCAGAACCAGAAAGGATGAGGAAATGCTCCTGAAAATGACACAACAGACCACAGGTAAGCAAAGGGTCAAATCCAGTGACAAGACAAACTGCTTTTAAGACATGTCACCTCATTAGTGTCTAGCTTTGGCAGCGAAGAGGTGCCCTCTGATCCTTCAGCCATGGCCTCCTGTGTCCCTGATACACTTTGGCTATTGAACTTGACATAACCATTTGCCAGGCACACGACACAAGCTGGGGCATAGTGAGAGGACGCAGAGATGCTGGTGGGGGATGTTCCTGGGGCAGAGCTCATCTAGCACCGTGGTCCAGGGACTACTCAGGTGGATGGGACCAGCTTAACACCTGCTGGCCTGGGAGGATTGCAGCTGGGCTGGAAGGAAGAGTGAAATAGGTTTACAGTAGAGCTGGTGAAAATTAAACTAACAAAAATGTGGCCTTTGAAGTTGTTTCCACCTCACAGGGGAACAAAACAGGGCAGTTTCCCATATCCGGGAATTCTTCACCAAGCTGTTTTTACACTAGGTGTAAAAATACAGGAATACATTCCCTCTTCCCTCTTCTGAATGCAATGACATGAAGGATCCCCAGGCTGGGGCTTCTCCCCATCACTTTCCCTTAACTCGGCTTACAGAGCTTAAAGACAAAAGAAAACAATAAACTCAGACCTTCAAAAAATATCTGTATATTAATTAATATAGGACATTCAAGGGAGTTAGGGATGAAGTCTGCTAAGGGGGAAGTTTTCAGTTTTTACAAAAGAACAGGCAAATAAAATATTTATTTTTAAAAAGGGAGCATATTTCTTCCAAAATGGTTTAGACCTTGCTTTCACACAATGCAAGTCCCTGCAGGAGCTAAGACGGAGCAACTCCTGCCCTCAGGGGAGCAAAGAGACCGCGGCTGCTTTCTTAATAGGGATTTTTGTCTCCATATGAAATAAGGGCCCGTTTGCAAAAAGTACTCATGGGGGGCTACTGCCCAAGTGATTCTGAAAATCCCAGTTGTCAGTCTCCTTTATAGACACCTCAATATCCTTAAAAATTTTGTTCTAAGTAAAAATGGAGTAAGACCCCTCTGGCTCAGTATACTCTCAATAAGCTGTTCCTGGAGATTTGCATTTTTTTTTTCGAAAATGTATTGCTGCTGCAAAAATTTATCTCAGGTTTTAAAACCACCTCAGCTATAAAAAAGGATAATATTAAGCAAGAGAGTCATGAAATAAGAATGATCAAATACTTCCAAGCTTGATCATCAATAAAACTGTAAAGTTAGCCACACCAGTTCACTTCAGGGCATCTGCTCACATTTAATTGAATGATTGTTTTAATTTTTCATTGTTTAAAACCACTCAACCACTTATCAAAAGCCAGTGCTGTTCTTAGAACTGAGCATAAAAACTTCTCGCTCAGCTCCACTGAAAAGTCTGTATTTTTTTAGGAATCCTGGACCCTGTGAGAGTTGCAGAAATACAACCGTCAGCGCAGACCCTGAGGTTTCCCAGGCAGAATTCCCTAAGCAGGATCAGGTCCTCAGACATCTCCTTGGGACCATCGCTTGTTTTTATCAGAGGAAAGCAGGATGCTATTTCCTCCCCCAAATGGTCAAGAGGCTGTTTTCCTCGCAGGCGTTTTTCTCCTTTAAGGAATCTCAGAGGTTCAACTTTGTATGAAATAACACGGATAAAGGTCAGGTGTCCTTCTCCAAACAGGTTTAGTACATGGATCATTTTCCCTGGGGTCAGATGTTTCTGGAAAGCCTGGGATAACAGTTAAAGCAACATGTACCACTATCGGCACTGGAAACATACCCATTACCTCATTAATAGAAATGATGCCACCACTCGACAACGATGAGGTCTGAAGTCCTCAGCTCGTACTAGGCGCTGTACAAAAAGAAAACTGACTATCCCTGCCCCAAAGACTTCCCGCTCTATAAAATCATAGCAAAAAAAAAGAAGAAAAGCTTTTCCTACACACAGCTAATACCATAGATGTCCCCTCTTCTACTAGCTGGCCAGATTAGGCAAGGTGCGTGCCGTCACGGTGGTGCCAGCAGAGCCGCACAGTGCCATGTTCTCTTCCTGGCCACATACCAAGGGTAGCGGCTGCACTGCAAGGAGGGGGCACGGCCCTGCTCCCCATTCCTGTCCCCCAACTCTAAATATAACCCTGGCTAATGCCTGCAGGGGCTGACAGCCCACGGGAGAGCACGAGAAGCAGGAAGAAGGAGCAGTTGGAAGAGGAGCCAGATTCCAAGTCAGTGTCACTGGGCTTGACAAAGTGATTCAATATAACCTCAAAACTTCGTTTGAACCAAGGCTTAGATGTGTGTTTTAATGCCCTGCTGATTACACCCAGGAAGGTTAGGCATGCAGGTGAAGCCAGTTTGTGGCAAGATGAGAAAGCCAAAGGAAAGGAAGTCCATAATGCATGTACGCATGCCAAAAAAGCTTCCGGTGTCTTTAAGAAAGAGGAGGTGAGATTCTGAGAAGCACTGGATTCTTCTCCATTGGTACTAGGGGCACAAAGCAGTGCAGCACATTTAAGGTCCATCCTCAATTTATTTTTCCAGGGCAGCTTTCCCTGCAGCATTCATCCCCAACAGACCAAAAGCTTGCCAGCCAGATCTCCAAATTAAGAGTTGTGCATATAATGGATGTATGATTTGTCAAATCAAAACGTCTGCACCTTCCAATTTTTTTTTAATCATCCCCTATTGTTTTGTTTATCTTCTTTATTTAATTTACTTTTTTAATAACAGCTCAATTCTGGAATGTAAACACCATGTCAAAGCAAAAGCTAGAATGCTTGAGAAAAATAATTCAGCTTCTCCAAAGCAAATGTCTCCAGTTTCCCTCCTGAAGTATTTGCTGAATACCATCTGAATTCACAGAAAGCTTCAGATCTGCTGAAACTGCCATTGTTGGGTTTGGGGCTTTTTTTAAAACATAAAACTTAGCATTCACTGAAAGCAACTTCCTATTATGAGATTGGCCTATTGTGAGATGGATTCTAGAATCATGAAACATTAAACAACAAATGTCGGACTCTAGTCTGCGGGACTGCGAGCCTCTCCGAGTCCCTCAGCTCATCTGTGCAAGCTAATCTTTGCTGCTCTGCAGTACAGAAACTTACTTTTTCTTTTAAATGAAACAGAATCTTATGTAATTGAATGGCTCCAGCGTGAAATATTGTGATACAATCTCAATTTGGAAGACTTGCAATTGCAGATGTCTTAGGGCTAAAACCCATCATTTCCCTGAATCTGGACTGAAAGTGTAGAATTACTCAGTACAGCAGATGGTGGAGGCTCCAGGGAATGAATTCCAGGGCCCTGATTCTCCTTCCTATCCATGCCCTGTACTACATTTAATAGTCCACTATTTTGTCACTGGCAAGGAAACTACCAAGGATATATAGAGAGGAAATGGATTCTCTTATGCCACGTTCCTGTGCATGAAATTCATCCTACGCTCAGCAAAGACAGGAGCGGAAGTGCAAGGGCCACGTTCTCACGCAGATGCTCACCACAGCCTTCCTCACATCATGGACACTTGCTGGGGTCAACCTGCAAACAAAAATTAGACGCTTGCCCTTCCCCATTCCCTGTGTGGCACCGACATGGAATCACAGGCAACAGCCCACCTGAGAGGACAGCAGCGGCTGAGAGGCCCCCAAATTACACCAGAAGGATGGCAAAATTGAGGCGAGCTGCAAATTCATAAAATTATGAAATCCCTAGGGTCCAGTGCAAGGCTAATTGTCTACATTAAATCTTTGAGTGCAATTACCAGCGCTAATGGTTGCAGGGACAGATTCCAAAAGACTGCTATTTAAAACTTTCAGAACTGGATGGTTTGGGATAATGCTAAAGACAAGCAGATAATCTCGAGAAAAGAAGAAAACAAAATTGTGATTACCACTGGGCCATATTCGCTTGGTATTTTAAATTAAGTGAATGTTATACCAGGACACACAACCTTGAGAAGGAACAATCTGGATTTTTTTTGCAAATGCTGTTGGTGGTTGATATCCAGACATTGGTCATTAGATCTAGTTTTATTACAGCCATAAAAGAAGTGAGTCAACAGCTTAGTCACATCAGACAGGATATGCTTCAAGCACAGCCTGAATGAACGAATAAAGTTAAACACTGAGAAATACAAGGTAATTAAAAAAAGAACTCTAACAGTTTCTTCCCTAAAACAGCACAAGGTAACATACAGGATAGTCTTCGAGTAAGACTGCATGGTGTACTGGAAGGGAGCAGGGTATAGATTTAAAGGAAATAAACTGGACATATTGGCATGTATATCAGGATGGCAATTTGTAAGTTGTCACTGCCAAAAGGCCTCCTGCTTTTCAAGAGTATCAGGTATCTTTGTCTTGTAAAAGAAATGCAAGGAAGGATATGGAATCTGGTCCTTGTCCTACATCAGCGTAAAATCTGCTGCCTGTTGACTCCATTTGTGCAGATTATCTGATTACTAAAGGCAGAGACTGCCGGTGTGAAGGCTGTAGGATAAATAAGAGAAACAGGTCAGCAGTGAGTAGGGAGTGACCTTTCAAGAGTGATCCAGAAGAGAGTCTGATGGATACCTTAGAGCATTATTTATTTATTTATTTTAAATTAAACCAGTAGCTAAGCACTGTGCCCGCAGGAAGAGAAAAGAAAGATATGGTGAGCGGGATGGGAAGAGAGCAAGGAAGGAAATCTTTGCAGATAAGTCAAAAAGATTGTGTTACTGCAGGACAAGGAATAAGTCTCTCACAGGCAGCATGGCAGATTTATGCCACTCCAGGCTTGACTCCAGGAGGCTGGAAAGTTGGAGCAAGCTTTTTAGAATGTCATTTTATTTTAAATGTGGGTACACAGCTAAGACTCAGCACTGAAGTAGTTTAATGACACTACGTTCATGAGGGAAACATTAAATATATAGACACAGTCCCATATGCCCTCCTATCTGATGGCAAGAATTAGCATTTTCTATTGCAGTAGAACACGTGAATGAGATTAGTGTTTTGTGAGTAATACATTGAAGAGCACCTCTCACGGTAGGTGGGGAGGGAGCCAGGAGACTGCAGATCTTCTCCTGAACCCCTGGGGGCCACCGAAGGTCTGGACGTTGCTGATGTTACTGTAGGCAACTAACAAGGTCCCTGCTGGTCTGGTTTGTGCCACGTGCAAATAATGCCATTAACTTCTCCTTTGGGATCCACAGATGAAATGGATGATATATTCGCATGTGAGAAGGATTAATATGAGGAAAAGTGAGCATGCCACCACAGGGCAGCGAATGAAATGGGTTGGGTTTTGTTTTTAAGAGACAAGTTACAAGGAAACAACAACAAAAGCAGCTAAACTACAGGTGTGCTTACAGACACAGCTCATGACCTGATTCATTCATGGGTTCTATCAGTTTGGTGCTGGAAAGGCTTGGTGAGAGTTAGCAGAGCAGAGCTGATACGAAATTGCTTTATGGAAGTGCCTGCGTCAGGGAACTGAACATGCGTGAGGCAGTGGAACAACCTAGAGGAGAAACCTCCATCTAAATACGCACAAAGACAAAAGCTTCCAGCAGAGGGAAAGCCTCCTCAGACACCCACCACACATTATCTCAGTCATGTAGCCAGGGACCCATGCGAAGCAGTCTTAATTCTCACAGATCCTCGGCCAAACTCAGAGGTCAACCATCTCCCCCCAGGGCCAGAGGCATTCCCTTCCCCTGCCCTGCTGGGACAGACCCTCACCAAGCTTGTCCCTGCAAGGGAGAAGCGGGGAGGGCTGCGGGACACACTGCCAATCGACCCCAACATCTCCCCTGCATCTGGATTCCATTTGTGCCCATGGGACACGATGACTACAATCACCGCTCCACCTCTCCAGCCCTCCCTTGCTGTCAAAGCATCCTCCACCCACAGGAGTATCCTTCCTATGAACTGGGAAAAGGTGGGGGCTGCTGCTGCAGCTCTGCTGCATTACTCTGCTTTGTCCTCAAGAGTGCAATTACCCGAAACATAGAGTCATAAGACACAATTTACAATCCCTGCAGCTTTTTGGCATCCCAGTGTATTGGCTTACAGATAGAATTTGTAGTAGGATGCAGCAGATAGAGCACTCTAATTACAGATTTACATTAAGAGGAAGGTTTAAAAGCTAATAGGACGTCATTAGAATAATGATCCCTAGATGTTCTTCCAGCTGAACATCTGCCATTACTAATTAAAAACAAGTTAAATTCAACCTGTTTAAAGAGAAATCAATATTTACAGAAACTAGATACTACCCTAATGTTAGACGTGGTGCCGACCTACAAGAAGCTTCCCACATGCCATACCAAATCAAGGACTTCAAAAAGCACATTGGTTATGAACTGGTGCCCGTGCAAAAATCGCCTGTGTAAAACCGAGTGAGAAATTTGACTCATGTACAGCTTGTTTGTCTCTTTCATTAGTCAGCTGCCCAGCAGCTTTAAATGATTGCCACATAAAACAATACGTTACCCACTTTCTGAGATTGAGGTGTAATTTCTTCCAAAACCAGGTTAGAAATTACATTTCGAGTGGCAGATGAAAATAATCTTCTTGCAGCCTCTGCGTCCTCTGTCTGCATCCCTGATTGCTATTGAACAGAGTGTCATTTTGTGGAAGTGCACAGAATCTGCATCAATCTAACTACATGGGAATGTAAGAGTAAATCCTGGAAGTGAAGGCATACAGTTACAGAGAGAAAACAATTAGGCAAAAAATTACAATAGCAAATAGCTTTGAAATCCATTAGCTACCTCAAACTGAAAAACAAATGCTTATTTCATCTGTCATTGTACAACCATTACAAAACAGAGCAAACCTCTGAAAATAAAGAAACACTTGGCTGTCTGATCCAAGGCATATTTTAAGATCTAGCACCAGTATCACGCAGGAGAAGTAACGTTCAGAAATATGTGGGTTCATTCAAAGACTAAAAGGAGAGCATCCAACCCACAGCTGCAGGCAAATCATTGCTAGTGCAGTACTCCATCAGCACTTGTATGCATTCACAGGAACAAATTAATTTAACAAAATTAACAGGGAGTCACCTGCATCATCTGGCCCAGGAGCACTGGCCAGTACAAAGAGAGGAAAAGGGAAGGGATGAAGTCCTCCTGATTGCTTGCCTTTCCCCTCTCACATAAACCCAAATCTACTGAAAAGAAACCCCAAGTCTGACTCTGGAATTTAATTCTGCCATTGATCTGAGAAAGACCATGCGTATCAGCTGTCAGGAGAAGGCACATGGATGTTAACCTCAGGCCTCACACTGGAAATGTTGGCCACTGACAGCTTCCCCTGATTCCAGGTGAAGATCAGTGGCCCCTTCGGAAAATACCGTTCTGTTCGTGATGTATCTGGAAGAAAAGCTCTGCAGTCCAGTAAGTGCTCTAGTGTTCCCAGGCCAACAGGAGTGGAAGAGAAGAGTGCAGTGCCCAAGTTGGACTTCAGGGGCCAATAGCAAGCACTGTGTGACCTTGCATTTGTGATTTCCATAGACTGTATTATTAGAGACTTCAGTTTGGTGTATGTTTTTGCAGTGTGGGAGCAATAAAGAGCAAAGGCAAGAAATAAAGAGCCTCCGGGTGCTGACATAAAATTAAATCCTGACTTCTCTTTCAAGTTCAAGGTAGGAAAATCACAGCCGTATGTCTCTGTCAAAAGTGTGCCCAAGCACTAATATCATCAAGGACAGCCACTTTTGCCATGTAATCTTACCACGGTCTCTATAGCATCCAGAGCCTTTGTGGACTTAGGTGTAAAATAAACTACTAACCCTCCTTAAAACATGCTGGCAAGCAGGATTTGGCCCCATATAAGTAACTTTAGATTACCGCTACCTGATCCACAGGGAGACCAAAGCTCCCTTCAGGGCAACATCTGATTAGAGGAGAAACAGTTGTCGGCCTGTAGGAAACTGCAAATCATTTTTTGCTCAAACCCACAGGGATTTTTGCAAGGCCTGCTGAGCCAATTTAAACACGGAAAAAAATCTGAGAACCTTGCAATAATATTCTCTGCAGTTTTCTAAAAGCCAAATCCTGCTCATCCTACTCAGTGAAGCAATCTTACTGAAGTTAATGAAACTGGTCCCCACTAGAAGACAGGCTTACTGCAGCTCTGCTGCTGCACGGAGAATTGCTCGATTGTCTCTGTTGAGTTGAACTGCATCAGGGCGTTTGCAGTTACATCCCTCTCCCTGCTAATACTGACAAGTTCAATTTTCGGTTTGTTTTCTTTCTTTTCTGATTTTTTTTTTCCTTTTCTTCAGTGATGTGTTCCAACATCTTTTCCTCCTGCCATAGACAGAGCTAGGTGAACTGCGGAATACACATAAGGATATCAGAGCGCTGCACCTGCCTGTAAAATGACATGAATTTAATCAAAACCATTTCTAGTCTCAGGGCTCAGACACACGACCGGTCTTGTTGCTCCTCCCCTAGGCAACTGCTTGTTGTGCCTCTAGTGTAGGCTTGGACACATGTTTGATATCACCAGCAAGTGACTAAGCGGAGACGTAGGGAGACTCCATTATTTGATTTCTGATTATGTAGAGCTTCCTTCTTTTTGTGCTCTCATTGACCTTATGGATTAGAGTAAAGCTGTGGTGAACCTGAGCCAGATCTTGTTTATGCCTCGCTTATGCCAAGGTAAATCAAGAGAAATTGTGGCACGTCAGTGGAACTACATGAGAGTAAGATTGGGTACAAAGCTCATTAACATTTTCAATGGCACTACTTTTTGAATAAGCACTAACTCTTTTTATCTAAGAGCAATAACAACAACAACAACAAAGACAAATCCAAAGCAGGAAAATACATGTCCATCGCCAGACAAATTACACTTGCTGAAAATTCAAAGTAAGAATGCTTACATCAAGGAAATAAAGGCAGCGGGACAGTAGGTTTCATGGCACTTAAAACATCTACCTGCAGGAAGGTATTTTTGCTGCATCTGCTAAGTGTGGTACCTAAAAATACTCACAATACTTAGAAAGTGAGAAAAAATTCGTCTTTTGCTTTTGATACACTTTATAATGGTTACATCTAATTCAAAGTGTATCAGACAAGAAAAGAGAAGTTCAAGGAAGCCAGAACCTTTAATCTAGTTAATTAGTAGGGGGGATAGCATGTGAAAGCCTTATGTAAAATGAGAAAGTAATCTTATTCTGCTCAGGCTGGCTGCTCATTTGGTAGACGGGCAGAAGTTAACAAGGGGCCTTGAAATCCATTTAATTGGCCACAAGATCAGAGCCCACATCTGCCTTTCGTCCACGGAGCCGCACTTTTATGCCTCCTGTCCCCCCGCCACGGAAAATGAAGGTGATGCTGGGAGACCTCCCCTTCAGTTCCAGCAGGCTGTCAGAAATAAGCCGCCTTCAGCACTCCGGCTCCCGCAGCTGCAGGCATCGCCGCTGTGCGAGCCCGTGACAAGCACGCCAATGGCAGAGCCACGGCTTCTGACAAGACACTCTCTGTAGGCACCTCGTTACCAGCCAGTGACGACTGCTCCACACAGAAGCCATTCCCAGCTCTCATGAAGAGGTGCATTGATTTTGCTGGCACTCGTTACGTTCCAGCGACACGAAGGCATCAACAAGTAAATATGGGGAAGGATGATGCATTTTCTTAAAGTGAAGAAAAGCTCCAAATCTAGATGAAAATCATGTAGCTTTACCTTGAGGTATGCAGGGAGGATTTAACCAAACCAACTAAATGTAGCATTTGCACGGGAAACCCTAAACTACAGAACAAAGTACACAACTTTGTGACTCGATCCTGAAATGAGGTCTAATGAGGTTTAGCATGAGAAACATCAATGCGTTGCTCTGTTGTAATAATAATATTTTTTGCAATAATTACTACAAATAATTGGTACAATGATTTTTAAAAAAGATATAACCTAACATGTTTTCACCCTTTTTCTTGGCATTCATAGGCTGGACTTGATTTCTGCTTAGTAATGGAGTAAGAAATTTTCACCTCCGTCTGTCAGCATTCCGCTGCGAGGTCTGCGCACATCCTACATTTTCTACAGTTAAACCATGTGGAATTTTCAGCCCAAGTGAAAACTTAAATATTTCAGTACTTTATTATTCAACTTTTAAAAATCCCATTAGAGGAAATGCAGAAAATCTGTGACATGAATCTCATGTGTTTTCACCTTGGGGAGAGGATACATTAGCCTCTGCCTTTAGAAGTATTTGTCAAGTAGTTACATTTTAATCCTAATTTATTTATGCCTGAATCCAGCAAAGCACTTATGCATATGCTTATGCTAAACATATGAATTAGCCCATTAACTCTACAGTTAAGCATCATACAGTTACATCATACAGGCTCTGACGGATTCTCTTCACTTCCTTATCTTGCAGCAAGAGTTTAATTTCTATTGTGAGTAGTGGATTAATTTTGTGTGAAACACCATCTATATGCTGACTCTTGCAAAAATAGTACACGATTGTCATAACCACTGCAAACTGGACAGGTCAAATGAGTTTATCTCAACGCACATTTCTGCCACATGTTTTCAATGTAACCTGAAAAGAGTACTATGGAAAATCAGGTGTATCACCTACCAGTGAAACGCAAACAGAACACGGTTACCCTCCTTTGTTTTGTAACCCTTCTTTAAAGCAACAGATGCTAGTTTAAATCTCATGTTCAGGCATTTATCGCATCTGTTTTCTGTTCCCTTGGAAAGTATACTCACAATGAATGCTCAAATGAATTGCAATGAGATTTGTCAGTTGAAAATTAAAAGGGAGGTCAGGAAATAAACATTTAATTTTCGAAAGAAAAACAAACAGGTGTTTAAAAGCTTTAAATATGTTTTCAGATGGTTCAAATAGGCAAAGCTCTATTACAGCCACCCGTTAAGACCTATCACAACCCAGGTCTCCAAGGAGGTACAAAGTCAAAGGAAGAAGAGATGAAGAGAAGCCCACAAGGATGTGGAGCCGGAGGGCGCAGGCTATGAACCTGTGGCACAAGCTGGAGGAGTCATGACACATCAGCATTCTGGCACCGCGGCCTTCCCCAGCAATCACCACCAGCACAAGAAAAACTTCTCATCCTAAGAATTAATAAATCTTCACTGTTCTCCTGTAAAACCGGAGCCTGCCTATTCAGAGGTACTGAGGAGGATCCAGTAAAGAACTTTCATAATCACATTTTTTTCCTAACGGCTTTTATGAGAACAGCAGAAAGGTTTCCCTCCCCTTCAAAGCCTGGAGAGACCTGCAGAACAGTATTGACAAAGACAGTCCCTTAACTCAGAAGGAGTAGAATTTGACTCAATTATTCTGCAGGCTAATAGTAAGGAAAGACAAAAATATTGCTTTGAAGAGAAGGGTTTCATTGCAGCAAAATTATATACAAGCATCTAATAAAGTATAATCTAAGACTTGTCATTCTTACAGGTATTATTTTCTCTGCAGCAGCTCTGAGATGAACACCTCCAGCTCTGCTACACAGCTAAGACAACCTTGATCAGGCCATAAACCACTTCTCTTGCCAATATCCCTTGCCTCTTGCAACTATTAACCCCTTTTGTTGGCCAAATCGTATCTCTTCTTTTGAGAGACTTCTCCAGCTTTCACTCTGTCTCTCCTAATCCCTCATACACACTCCATGCATCAGTCTTCCAGTTCCTTTGCTATTTCCCAGGCACATTACTCATGCCGGTGTCTTGCAACAACACATCATCTCGTTCTTCCAGACTCCTTGAGTCAATGACTCTTTTCTCTTGAAGTCACCATTGCTTTGCTTCGTGGCCCGAGTGGATGGCGGTGTCTGTGACTGACACGTCACTCTATCGTCTTTCCCCCAGGATCACTGCCTAGCAGTTCAGAGGAAGGCTCGGTTCCTCTGAAAAACAGAAAGCTAACCAAGTTCAAGTGGCTCTGCAATTTTAAAAGCAAAGTACACCCACCACTCACGTAGTGTGTCATACAAAGAATAAACTGCTCTTTGGAAAAGCAGAAATGTCATTCACTGTCTCAGCATGTGGCTGTTTATGAGATAAGATTCAGAAAGCACCCTCCTCAAAGCTCCAGAGGCATTCTGCCTTCACCCTTAATTCAGGAGAAGACCAGTGCTCTTCCCACTGCAGGCCTGATGTTAGACATAAATGTCATCCCTTTAGAAAGCAGCTAGAAAATAGCAAGACGTTTAAAAATAAACAGCTTTAAGTAGCAGCAAGCATTATGGTTAGGTTTGAATTGGCTTTATTGAAATTTATGTCTAAAGTTCTGTTATGGCACGATTCAGAGCGCAGAATAACTAAATCAATTTCATTTAGGCCAAAATCTCTTTTGAAGGACAAAACCCCCTCAAAATATCTTTTATACGCTGAACACAAGAGCAATCTTCACATTTACTTTGAGCCTTTTATTTTCCTATCATACCAAGTATTTCATTAATTTAATTTTAGCGAAGCAAAAGCAAATCAGACCGGCAAACCCAGCCCATTCTGCGTTAGAAGCTCTTGGCACACCACATAATGCACCTGTTTCTGCACAGAGCTGCGTGTAGCGAGGCAGAAAAATTCCTCTACGAGCTTTAAGCAAGCTAACCAGGAGCAGGTTCATTTTCTCTGGCCTCTCCGTTTGCAGGGCAGGCCAGAGGAAGTGTTAGTGAAGGCGAGCAAATTTTCCAGTTTTCCCTTCGTAGAACAGAAATACACCTGACGCAGCAGAGGCTCTGGCAGCTGTGAGGCTCTAGTGAGAGCTCCAGGTGGGAAGACAGGGAAAGATTCTTTCTCTTATGACCTCTTCTCAGAACACGAGCAGCTACCTGAACTGCGCCCTGGAGACAACTCTAACTCCAAGGAAACGAATGCTACTATTATAGAAGCCTCTCCGGGGAAGTCCTGTCGCTCAGGATGTTTAAAACTAGGCCAGACAGAACAGTGGCGGCAGCACAACAGAAAATGGATGGCAGAGGCACTTCCTTAGCCTCCAGCTTCTGTGGGATTTCACTGTTGTTAATCGGGAAGTTGAGAGACCCACAGCGCTGCAAACTGGGTGTGAGGCCTTTCAACCATCGCTTGCTCCACTGCTGTCTCCTCCTTTTGTGTGTTGCTTTGCTGATAAACTTCACTTTGCTTCGAAACAGCGAGTCATGCTTTCGGCGCTGCTGATGCATTAAGTCTGCCCAAGAAAAGGTTCCAGGAATTACCACTTCTCTTTTGGGAGGCAATAAAAGACCTCTTTCCTCATCAGCTCTGTTGCAGGAACACGAGAAGAAATGACCCTTTTTAAAATAACACGAAGAAAATCCTGTAGGTTAAATATCTGGAAAAAACCAGGCAGGGTTGAATTCACAGGGCTTTGTGATGTACGACTGCACACACCCCACTGCTTTATGCAATTCTGTTGGTTATCTGACTGAATAGTTTCAAAAGATTTCTTTTAAAAAGGAACACATCCACTTAAAGGCCACACTAGCAGACTCTAACCATCTTTAAGGCTACGTTCACAAATACATCAGTTGAAAAAGCACAGGAAAAATGTATGTTTTTTCCAGCACGTTTAACCTGGGAAGCTTAACAACAGTTTCAGTACAGCTCAAAAAGACCTCTTCTATTAAACATTTATGTATGTAAATAAACTCACCGAGTCTCCCAGCAAAGTAACCTACTCATGTCCTTGCAGGGCCAGAGCCTCACTGGCTCCTTCTTGTGTTCCCAAACAGAAGCTAAACTATTTCTCGAACAAGGTGATGAAAACCCAAAGATCTGGATGTCCTTGCGTTGTGAACTGATGGTCTGTTACACCACTTGCCCCAGTGGTGCCTTCCCACCTGTAACATGCTTTTTATGTCGTGTTATCATCCACGCTAAATGGTTGGGTGTTTTTGTAGACATCTTTATTTAGTTTTGTAACCCACCTACTATATTCTTTTGTGTATCCCAATGCACAAGAGTTGTGTCTCATTGACCAACCCCATGTGTATCGCACAAATACGTCCTCCTCGGTCTGCTCTGGCAGCCACAGAATTCCCAGGGATTCTTCCCAGGCACAGCGCCAGCCCGTGAGTGCAACCCTCCGCACTTCTGGTGGAACAAAGTCCTGTTTTCCGCTCAGCGGGAGTGCTCTGCAACCAAACATCTATTTTATCACTAAACCACGACCCTCTTGAACGTGTCCATGTCCTGTCACCTGTCCAGTAGCACAAAGCGCAGGGCTCCGTCACCTTACCGTAACGAGCATAACTCTCAATCATTTATTAGTTATGCCTGATAGTGGGTACTGACATATGCAATCATTAAGGAATAGGTCAAGAAGGTTGTTAAAACCCTGTTTTCCCTTCTGCTCTCCCTCACGGGGGTTACACGCGCGTCCGCCTGCCTGGCGTTGGGGGGGACACGGCCTGTTTTGCCGCTGGCCACCCCAGCGATCTGCCACGCTGTGGGGAGCAGAGCGATGGTGGCGTAATTAACCCCAGGCTCGTGCTTCAATTTGGCAGATGTAACCCCCAGATCTGGACTTACTGCCTTGTCCCCGGCCGGTTGCGCGGGCTGATGCGGGACCAACACGCGGGGACACCGTGAACGCACCCTGCCCGCGCCCGCGTTCCCCTCGGGACTCCCTCGGGTGCCAGCCTGGAGCGGAATTCCCTCTGCCCGCCCTGGCTGTGGGAAGCGCCCGCAGGGCAGGCGGCGGTTCGCCGGTGGAGGTTGCCCCGCGGAGCCCACCCGCTCCGGTGCCGCGGGGACAGCGCGGGGACACGGGCCGGGCCCCCCCGCGCCGCCGGCGGGGAAGAGCGTCCCGAGGGGCTCCTTCCCCGCCGGGCTNCGCCTCCGCCGCCGCTGAGCGTGCGAGGGGCGGCCCGTGCGGCGGAGCCAGCGCCGGCAGCGCGGCCGCGGGGAGAGCGGGTCCATGGAGCACAACCACCTCCACCTCCACAACGGCTCCCTCCTGGCGCACCACCGCTATGGCTGCGGCTTGGGATACGCACCCGTCGTCTACTACAGCCTGCTGCTCTGCCTGGGGCTGCCGGGTGAGTGCCGCGCCGCCGCCCGGGATCCCCCCGCGTCCGGCGGAGCCTCGCCGGCCCGCGGTGCGGTGCGGTGCGGGGCGAGCGCCCGGCGGCGTCCTCGGGCTGCTTGCGGGCACCGGGAAGGCGTCCCTTCGCGTGCGCGGGGGGCACTAACGCGGGCGTTTCTTGGACAGCATCTTCCCGGCCACCCCCCTCCCCGCCGGGGTCTGTCCCCGCCTGCCCTCGCACCGCGGCGGCCGCTCTCCCGGCCGGGCTCGGGCGCTCTGACTTTGAACTTGACATGCAAAGTCTCAGCCCGGCGTGAAGTTTCTGCCGTTATCAATTTGGCCAGTTGAAGGCAAAGCAGTACCGAGGGTGGCCGGGTCTGTCCCCTATCAATCGCGTACCGGGCCGGCAGTAATGGCAAAGTGTAGCTGTTGAGTTTTTCTGGTGCGAATCCCGAGACAGATTGGCTTTAGGAGCGACGTGCCGCCGGTAAGGAGCTTGGCTGGGGAGGAAGCACGCTGTCGGAAGCTGTCTTACCCAGGAGCCTGTCCCTCTGGCTGATGGAGCAGGACAGTATCTAGAAAGTCCAGTCTTGGGGTCATTGCCCTGCAAAGGCAATGGCAACGCCGCCCCTGAGATCCCTGAGTGCACATACAGGGCTTGGAGGAAAGTCCCAGCTCACAGGCAGCAGCCTCCAGACTGTATTAACCCTCAGCAAAATCTCCTACTTAAAAAGGGGACAAAGACAGTATAGAGATGTCGGGGATGAGAAAAGCAAGAGAGACCCCAAATGGGGAAGGAAAGGATGTTTCAGGCTTGGGTGTGAACACCTGTGAGGCACCATTCCCTGCACACAGGTATCCACGGCTCAAAACACGCAGATGGCACTTGAGCATCACATCGGTATTACTGTCTCAGCCAAGCCAGAGGATGAGCGGGATTTTCCTCCCGGAGCGGGCTGTCTGAGGCTGTCAGTGAGATGCCTTGGCACGCAGGACCACAGGGAGCTGCTTGTGCAGCACCATTTCTGCGGTTCCAGCCTGGGCTCCGGCAGGCAGAGCTGCCATCCCAGCACAGCCTGGGTGGGCAAACATCACGGCTCGCTCCCTGCCTTAACACCGCCAGCCTCAGAGTAACTTACAGCAATCCCAAGGACAGGCAGAATGAGTCAGGGAAAAGTTAGAGCAATCTGATGCACTGAGGTGAATCGGTATTTTAAGGGTGCAATGCAAGAGAGTTTGGTTGTATCTGTGCACAGCTACAGATTTAAAGTGCTGTGTAAAATGGCAAGCAGCAATGATAGTTAATAGTCTACAATTTCTAGTTATTTTGTTCACCTTAATTCCTTCTTCAAGCAATGAATTCATAGAAAATTTATTAATCAGACATCAAGAGAAGCCTGCCTCTGAACAGCACACATGCAATTACCACTCTGCATATGAATTGATGTTCTTTGTGTTGTTGGGGTTTTTGTTGTTGTGTTTTTTTCCTCTGTGACTTATAATTAAAATTTGAAGATTGACTAATAGTTCAGGGAACTGTAAAGTTAAGTCCTGCGCTTACCCACAGAGGATGCAGAGCACAGGCAAGCGTCTCTGCTTGACAGCATTGACGAGACTCAGCCCTGACCTGAAGAGACCCAGCCAGCGGGGATGAGGAGGTGATTTCCTCTTCATTAATTCCTTAGGGGCTGCTTAGACCTCCACAGCAATGGCAAGCTCCAATTTCAACTCCTGTCCCCTAGGAACTGACAAAGACCCTCTCCAGATTAGCAGGTGAAGAAGTTGTTATGCAGCAGTCTGGCTAAGCTTGCCTTTGTATGTCTCCGAAACGGGGAAAAAAGTCTTACACGCACAGATGAGAAAAATCACTTAACGGGTGCTCTGCACATGCTTGCACCAGCTCCCTAAGGATACTACATTGTCATTACAGACCTAACACTGTCATTCTAAGAACATGGTTAAAATCGGTGCACGATCCAAATTAGCAACGGTGACATGCATTTCTCAAGGGATCTGCCATCGGTTGATTAGAGCAGCGGCATCAGTGACAGCGCTTAACAGAGGTAGCCAAAGCATTTGGTGGTGCAGCAGTGGTGAGTTCAGTGGACTTACATCAGGTGTGGATGTGTCAGCCTGTTCAGTGCCTGTTATTCTGAGGATAACATTGGCACTAACACCTGAAGACATGACACGTGTACAGTATGCTGGGCAAATGCACAGTACGCCGAGTGCGTGAGAAATTTATGCTTCTCACCCTGAGACTGCACAGAGATGAGAACAAGCTGGATATGTCAGGGGAAGACCCACATGGTCAAGCTCCATTGAGGATGTGGTAGGGGGTGACAGCAGTGCTAAAAAGAGCTTTCCCTGTTTTAATTTGAAGCTGCTCTTCAGTTTTCTAACATTAGAAAGTTGTACAGGTGGCACACTTATTACCTGTTAGAAGAAGAACTCTGAAGCCTGGGATCTGACAATCAGCCACGGTCTGACAATCACGGTGCCAAGAATTTAAGAGAAACCCTGTCTAGGATCTATCCTCACATACAGTACTAGTGCAGTGTTTTGCTGAAACTCCTTGCCACGGATCTTGGAGAATGACTGATGAGAGGAGAAACCAGTTAACTGTTTCTGCTTTTCCTGCTGTAGTGTCTGAAGGAAATTTCACTAACTCAACAACTCCACTTTGAGGCCAAGCGAAGCATGCAGGGAAAGCATCCTTTCCCCTCCCTTGTACAAACCAGGTACCTCAGCAGATCCTGTTCTCAGCAGCGGCTCTTTCTCCCTCCCTGGTCAGCCAGGCACCACAAAGTCTGAAAAAGGCAGAGATGAGCGAGAGCAAAGTGAACTCCCTTCACCCGGCTCTGGCAGTAACACACAGAGGCAAGTGCCAGGCGGTGCCCCGCAAAGAGGGGCAACCACAGAGGCACCATCGCAGGCCAGTGCTGCCACAGCAGGTACCACGCGCCCAGGTGGTGACAACTCTGCCAGAGGTGGTCGCGCCTTCCGATCAGCTGGGATGGGAGGTTTCTTCTTTTGCCTCTAAGCAGAGGCTGGCAAGACAGAGACTGTTCTCTGAAACTTGTTTTGAGCGCAGATGTGCAAAGGTGTCTCACAAGTGTGCTGTCCCGCTGGCAGGAGCAGGTTCCCCGGGAGCAGGCTGCGTGGGCCAGGGAGAAACTGCCGGTGCAAGAGTAGGGAGCAGAGCGAGGCAGCAGCACTGGAAACAGGGTCATACTCCCATTTAGAGGGGTGGCAATATAATTTACAGAGCTGTTCTGCGTCCCCTGCTCTGCCATCCCTGCTCTCCCCTTGCCTGTCAGTGGGAGAGGACCTCTGAAGGACATCCGGCTTGTGAGGAGGCAGGAGAGGGGCTGGAGAAAGGCTTAATGGAAGCATTTCTTGATTTAGTGAGAGAAAATGTCAGGGAAGAGGTGGCATCGGATGTGGGGGAGGGAAGAAATTGCTCTGATTCAGTCCAGGAGGGGGCTGGTAAGGTGAGGAAGCAAAGAGGAACGGGTACCAACTCTCCGTCTATCCCTTTGCCAGTGAGACCTGCACAAAGCAGCGACACCAAAGAGCTCCTGGTGCGGTGGTGCCACCGAACACGACAAGGAGGATCAGGCAGAGAAGCAGCCACCTTTACTGCAGATACCTGGCTATGACCTTCCTTCCTGCTTCAGCAGAAGGTGTAGCAGCAACTGAGTTGCCTTGCATGCCGATCCCCTTCCCCATCAGGGTATAGCGTGCTGCTGCTGAAAGGACAAAGTGGCAGCGTTTCCTAGACCGGGGCCTGGCCTTATCCACACTTCAGGGGTCTCCTCTCCTGAGAGTGCAGAAAGGCAGAGTAAAACTGGCTTCTTACTGCATGATTGCTGATTCCACTTTGCTGCTTGGTCAGTTGCTGTCAGTTGCTTACCTGGCGAGTAACTCAGCTTCAGGGGTCATCACATCTCAGTGACACAAAGTGCAGGCACGTACCCAGCATCCCTACAGCATTCCCAGGAGGTAACACTCACACCGATGCCCCAGGGAAGCACCACTCCAAACTTTTGAGAGCCTGGTCTACAAATGTTTTGTTCGTGCTTTAGGCTTCTGCTTAAAACCCATCACACTAATTTAAACGCCGATTCAGGAGTTCGCAAGCTCGGTAAAGCAGCCTGGACACACTTGGATGCTCCCAGCTAGAGGGAGTGAACAGGTAGCTTTCATGTCAAACCTGCTGCTGAACAAGGTGTTGCAGAGATGGGGACAATCCAGGTCATTCAAAGCCCAGCCATGCACAGAGCACACTCGGCAGGCTCCGTGCAGAGGGAGAGAAGCTGTAGTCCTGACCTGGCGGAATGCGTAAGCTCAGCGGGGTTGCCTAACCTTTCTAACACACTCTCAAGAGAGCGCTGCATGTTAGGGACCTTACCCTAACAAGATGACAGGCTGGCTGTCCTCGCACAGCAAGCCAGATACTTCCTAGGGTGTTGGATTGACGCGCAGGTGCGTAGCGTTTGCACCGTGCCTGTGCAAACTGCAGTACAGTCACAGGCAAACCGAGACGATGGAGAACTGGTCCTTCCGGAGCCTTCTCCCCATATGCAGCTTGGAATAAGGTGGCTATTCGGGATGCATGCAAGCCAGGGTCATTGCTCTGGCAAGGCAGGTACTGCTGGTGGGCTGTGGGCTGAGCACCCCTGATCTGAGACCACCACCACGCAACAGCCCAGCTATGTTCCCTCCACTCCCCGGTGGTGTAGGAGGAACGAGACCTGAAGAGCGTTACCATCTCTGCTTACAGCCATGACCTGGTTAGCGCCACGAGTAGGAAGGGGGACAGGTAGCAGTGTTTGTTGATGACTCACATGGCGTGTAATATCCAGTAAATACCAAAGCAGGCAGAAGGTAGGTGTACATACAGCACACAGCGGTACAGAAGTACGTCTGACCCATTTTGGATTCTTGCCATCTACTGCCTAGTATATTCTTCTGCAATCACAGTACAGGCTTCTGATTAAAGAGAGCATTTCCAACACCTGAATAAATAGCCTCTCTCGTAACAGCATACCTGAACAATAGAAGTGGTAAAGGAAGACCTGAAAATATGAGTGGGAGAATTGTTACATGCAGAGTTATGACCTTGAAAAAACAGCACTCTTCAGCTGTTGCTCATTAGGTAGAGTTCACACAATGAATAAGAACTGAACCCTCCTGAGGCCTGATTCAACCCCACTTTTATTCAAAGACCACACTTTCTCTGACTTAAAATCTGAATTGGATGCAAAGACAGTACATTGCATCCTGCTTAAAGGAGGATAAATAAATTGGCAGAACTTTAGCTCAGCTATCAGAGCAACCAAAGGACACTGCAGCACATTACAGCGGCACTACTGGACAGAGGGGAACAAAACTGCTGCTACCAGGCTTAAAATGAGTCACTTTCTATTGTAAAATGAATTATTTTTCTTTAAGGAAAGAAAAATCATTATGAAAAAGAATAGATTCATTACAGTGTTCCTGCACAGAACTGGTGACAGCAAAGCGTGCAGATGGGAATGATTTAGTTTGGTCAGTATGTCTGGAGATTGTGGCCACAAAAGCCTTGCAGCCTGAAAGGCATCATGTGGCCGAATCCACGCACATGCAAAAGAGGACTTGTTTGCCTGTCTCTGAACACCACTGCAGAGTACAACTGCTAACTTTGGTTTTCTTCTGCCACATCAGTAGGAAACAACACTGTCGGGGCTGTAATGATAACGAGGTGCAATATTTGGGAGGCTCAGTAGACTATGAAGTGCACAACCTTGCATGGCAGGCTGCTAAAATGGATTGGGAAGGAAAAACTCCAGAGGAGATTTTTCCTTGAGATGACAACGACACAAAAGAGAGAGCACAGCCAGTTTTCACGGTAGGTGGGTAATGCAGAGCCCCCAGTTGTTAAGAAGTCAAGCCATTCAGAAGCACTAGGCAGTCTAGTATCCTGCTGTTCTTCATCCACCCCCTTACTTAGTTCTCTCCTCCTCCTCTTTCTGCTCCCCTCCATAAAATGGGTGTGAATCAGCAGAAACGAGCCAGCGGGAGAAGGCCTTCATCCACATACATCAAAACAATTTGCTGTAGGCAAACAAACACCACCGAGATGTCCTGACATGGTGCACGCTCTGCTTTCACATGCCAAGCGCAAAGCAATCCCTGGCCACAAAAGCTTCCACCTTCTGTTTCAGGGGGTCTTTTTGAGCTTTTAATCTCTTTACCCATGAACCTTGAGACACCAGAAAGGAAAACAAAGCCAAAATTAACTGCTTGAGCATGGGGGACCTTGCACACAATTCTCTTTTCATTCTGCAGAATAAAGATACGTATGTAAGGGTCCCAAACCCCAGTGTCTGGAGTGCTGTTTGTGCCATTCTGGGGGTGACCTGATGGGAGAAGATGGTGTTGGGTTGCGCCCCAGGACACCAGGATGGTTGTGCAGAGGGAATGAAGTAGAGGCGACCAAGTAGGACCAGAATTAGCAGATGACCAAAAGGAGCTTTATTGCTTTATCCATGGAATAGGAGAGAAGCCTTGCCTATTGGAACACCGAGCCCATCTTTTTCACCAAAATTGTTCTCTTCTACCACCTGAAACAGAGAGTCCCCGCAATGTACAGTCATTTAACTTCTCCATCTTCTCAATCATATGGTGCATTGACTGCACGGATAGGTGCACTAGAGGTTGCTTTTGCTTTCAAGACAAATTACCTGTCAGTCAGTTATATCAGACTAGGATACTTCAGTAACATTTGTTCATTCCAGGTGTGTTTTCTTCAACATCCAGACTAGCACACGAAAGAGGGATATGTCTAGTGTGGATGCAGTTATTCTCCTTAGGGGAAATAAAGCCAAACTGTGATGGTTTTACATAGTCTGTAATTTCCTGCATATTGTGTAAAATTGGCATAGTATCTGAGAAAGCTTGGCCATGAGGTTTGCAAGCATGAGCTCCTATTGCGTTAGCTAATGCTTTAGGAAGACATAAAGACTTTGTCTTTTTTAGCAAAACCACAGTCAAAGGTAAAATCCTCTTAATTATTCATGTTCAGTAAAGAATTCATGCCAGTGCCCTTATGAAATCACGTCCTCCCTCCAGCGTAGTCATCCCATCAAATACCTTTGGCACCTGCCTCAGTGCTTTGGCATTCAGTATCAAAAGGGTAGAATGGTTTTGTCATCCTCAAGCTCAGGTTACTCAGCTTGAGACCACTTAAACTTCGCTGACAGCCCACATTTAGCAGCCACAGACACCTGCCAAATGAGACACCCGAATTGCCTTGAAAATCTCCGTCTGTCCAGATACGTTGCATGAATAACCAAATTCCTCTTATGATTTCTGCATTATTTTGCAGATTGCTTTTTCTCCTCCCAGCCCCAATTTCCATTAGAAAGCTTTACTGCTCCAGTAGCAAGATGCAAGTATAGATTTTGAGATGTGAGGTTTAGACATTTTTATCCGTGTATGGGTGCCTCTAAGAAAAGCTTTGGCAGGAGGAATGTCCAAGAGTCATTAGAGGCTTTCTGCACTGTAGGCTCAGCTCAGGAGAGGTGAACGAGGAGGGTGAAGGTGCAAGAGGAGAACCAGATCCCTGTCACATTTACACCTGTGTGTCACCGGTGAGCGTGTACCAGGCCTCCCCGCATCTTAGCCTAGTGTTCCAGAAATATTGCAGAAACGGCCCTATTTTATAAAGACTAGGGAAAAAAGCCTACTCTAAGGGTCTAGCAAAGCCAAAAGGAACGCAATGTAGTTGCACCTGTCTGCCAGACAGGTTACTGCACTTCAGCCTGAGCGGTTGGCAAGGCTCAAAGCGAATACCAGCCATTGGCATCTCCATGCCATTACCGCATCTGTGCCCTCCAACAGCAAGGAAGTGCTTTTGGCTGGATTAAAGTCCTTCCTGGCCTCCATGACCCACTGCCGGCTAGTGCCAGCCGAGGAGGAGTATCCCATTCACTTCATCCTTCCCCAGAGCTGCCTCAGCTAATAAATGCTGTCTGTGAGAAAAACGGCTCCGGAGGCTGGATTTCATTGTCAGAATCTGGCCTCTGACACTAATTCTACTAATTCTTGAATTCACTTGTGACTTTTAAGTGCAAGACCATGCCGTGCTTTCTCCAGCAGTCACTAACCTGGTCTCTCGCACATAGAGGGGAGTTTGGGTTGTCCTGGGCAGAAGCTTGATCATCCTCTACCTTCAGGTTCACTTTTGCCCTCAGAGCTGGCGTGCTCTCTCCCTGCACAAGGGTTTTCTAAGCATGAACCTTCCTACAAGAGCCTTCCTACAAGGTGCAAAACCTCCTCCAGTGGCAGTCCTGCGTCCACGCCTGCCAGAGCTTTCGTGATCCTCAGTTTTTGGCTTAGATTCCTCTCCAGCCCCTCGGAGATGATGCAGGCACCAGCAGGCTGACAGCTCTTCCCCCGCTGAGGGCAAGCAGGTGTGTGTGCCCTTCAGTGGCCTTCAGACAATTGAACAACAAATAAATCAATCTATTTTAAAAATTAATCCTCACAGGAACTCTCAGGGAAGCAAAAACTTGTATTATGCTAATTATAATTATATTCTATTAAGTATCTCTTTATGCTTCACAACTGTTTAAAGAAGGATCTCAGGATATGATAATAAAGGAAAAGAACAAATTATGTTAGCCATGAGCAGGCACCATTCACAGGGGTTGTCCCCATCTGCTGTAGTGTTAAGTTCAACCCATACCGCCTGTAAGAGGAAAACATGAAACCGTTCTACTTTTTTTAAGGGGCAAACAGCATCCAGGGGGTCATTTTTAAAAGACCACATAACCAGCTATAGCCAACATCAGGAACAAACACGTTTATGTTGCCACAGCATTTTTAAAAAAATAATTCCTGTTATGTGATCTCCATCAGAAATCAACCATTGTCATTACCTTCTCCAGAGAGCTCCCACACGAAGTAAGGGCTGAATGCCATCCTCATCTCCAATCCGGTAACTGCTGGCAAACATCGTGGTCACATCTGGCTGCTGGACTTGGTACTTCTTTACATTTTAATATTGCCTCCCAGCTTAGAGGAAATAATCTATTCCCATCAAGCCAAAACATCACATTTTTCACCATATATTTTTAGCATATTGTACTTACAGCCTCAGAATTTCTAAAACTAAGGAGGAGGTATTACTAACATATTTTCTAAAGCAATTTAAAATTTCCCGTTAGTAAACCGTCTCTCTGTGTGCCAGTCAGGTGACTAACGCGAGGCCTGCAGAGTAGTTTCAGACATTGCACAATAATTTGTAGGGATCCTAGCAACAACTGTATTCAGTAAAAGGTGTCCATTATATTCACTGACCTAATGTTTATCACGCTCAGTAAGCGACTCTTACGGCTGTTTCATTTAGGTAGTTTATGATGCTGAACTACTGAACCACACAGCGGGCCTTATTCCCAACGCAGCGGCACTGCCACTTGTGCTGTAAAGGCTATTTCACTGCACAGGCTGCTGTGTACATGCAGAATGCTCTCAATAAAAAAAAAAAAAAAAAAAAAAAACCCCAACAAAAAAACAAACAACAAAACAACCCAAAGCCCAGAAACATGCCTATTTCTTCTTTAGACAGATACAATTGCTCCTGCTTAAGCTCACACACGGTGATGATAGTGGAAGGAGCTGCGTGAGTGCCCCACAAATCCCGTGGTTAGACACTATTTGAGCTATGACTGCGATCCATGAAACAAGAACTGTGCCTTTAGGACACTTTGAAGAGGCACAGAAGACTGCCCGGGCTCTGCAGGCTTTGGTACAGGAAGCAAACCCAAATCCCCTTGAGAACCAAGGTTACTCCTAAAGAATGATCCCTCTCAGATACGTAGGGCCTCCAGTAGCATTAATTTCAGTGCTGCAAATTGTAGTCGGAAGCTTATAAAGTCAGCAGAGATGTCAAAGGAGAGGTGTAGGTGTCCCATGATGAAGCCTGTCTGAGTTAGAAGGTTGCTGTATTTTGAGCAGCGTGGACCGATGGTGTTTGGGTGTCGGACACCTTCAGGTGCTGTGTCTCAAAGGTATCCTCATGACCGGAGGGAAAGAACTGAGACTGCCATTTCTTACAGCTGCTTCTCAGCGTCTGCTAGTGGTGTCTCAAGGCTTCAGCCAGTTAGTCCCTAATCGAAGCCCTAGTTCTCAACCAGATATTTATAAATTCAGAATACTGCACTGCAGCAAGCGATGCTGGCATAAATTCCCATCTGTCATCCCCTAATCAACTCCCAGCACAGCGATCGATCTCTTGCAAATTCAGATGATCTTAACTACTTAGTATCTAGAAAAAACACTGCAAGAAATAGACAGTACACCACCCAGGACAATTCAGGGGCACTGACCTGTTCAGCAGTTGTAGCTCCACGTAGGTTACAGTAGAGGCAGATATTTTTGTATGTCCGTTATCATCTCTACCATAATCCTCATCACTGACTACAGTATCAGTACAAGAATTAGGGTAAACAAGGTTAAAACGTGGCTGCAAATGCTCTTCCATCACCTTTCACCCGCAGCAGGTAATTTTTGCCCACAGGAGAGCTTGCAGGTTACTGACTAGGCACCCAGGCGTCACCGAGATGCTGGCACAAGGATGCAGACAGTCACACAGAGCAGTATTCTCAATCATTTTGTATTTTACTGAGCTTTAGATAGCGTTTGAAGACACACCAAGAACCAACTTAACACTGGCTAGGAAATGGGTGAAAGGCTGAGACTTCTTCATAGCTCATCTTTACTTTCCCTATACATACAGTCTGCAGCAGAAAAAATACTCCCAGACCCTGTCACACCGGCAACTTTCTGCTGTGCCCCACTATATATCTGTTCTCACAAAGGAAATGATATTACTATATTTCATATCATCCAGCCAGAAAAAGCCCTAATGCGATCCCAGGAAAAGCATTTCCAATACTGTAACGTTTGCAGAAAAATTGGATAGAGCTTGCATGTACTTTGTCAGATCAATTTCCTAATCCGTCTCACCAAGCAAAGCTCACTGGCATTAGACGAGTAACTTGCATTTCAGTACATACATTACTGCCATTGCTGGGAACCCTGAGAAAGGCAGGGGGAGAGGGTACAGAGGAAAGGACTGGTCATAAATCTGCTCCTGTAGTAAAATGGGGCTGGGGTTAGAACCAAACAGCAGGACCCCCACAATGGACAGAAGGGGTGGGGAGCAGGGCTGCTGTGCCTGGACACGGCACAGCTTCAGCATCCCTGCTAGACCTCCTCCAACAGTCAGGGCAGAGTTACCAGCAGGAACCAACATCCTCAAGCAAAACCTTCCTGCACGTTGGCTCCAGCTGCTGCTGCTGGAGTGAGTCAAGTCCAAAGGATTTAAAGAGAAGATGAACCCCCTGGGTCACATCCAGCATCTGTGAAGCCGAGCCACTCAGCCTGGCTGGCCAAAACTAACAGTGGCTGCAGAGTCATGATAAAACACTCCAGTTTAAGGATTTCCTTGATAGCACATCACTCACTGTACCTCTAGGGCTCATCAGCAGGCACAACAGAGGCATTTCATAAGCAAGTGAGTGAAAAATGACACAGCAGTTCTGNTATCCCCCCCCCCCCCATCTCCCACATCTGCTCTGACCCACAATCAATGCAGTTGCATTCATATTAATAGAGGGCGGACTTGGTAGAATTCCCCTGAAGGTGATTTGAGACAATACTGTTGGACAGATCATGTTTTGGTTGGTGGTGTGGTGGTTTTTTTTATTTAGGGAAGGAGTCAGTTGACTGTCATGTTTGGTTTAGTTTTGTTCCAAGATAGAAAAATTAATATATTAAGTTAAAACAAAAATAGGTGACGCTTATGAGGGCTATTACTCAAGATCATTCACTCTGCTGCAGTTCATTTCCCCAGTGGCAGAAGTCTGCTCCCAGACAGCAGGCTTGGAAGGCATTTATGAAGGAGGAAGTTTTCTCCAGTGCCAAGTAAAACTGCTAAAAAAAAAGAATAGCATTTTCATTTGCAGGACATATGTCCTAGGTCATCATTACCTTAATGTCAGCAACTTCCTTTCTTTCTGATTTAAAGGAATCCTTACAATTATTGTTGATTTGGGAAATCCATCAAAGCTGGCAGAAATATTGGAAGCACTGAATGCACAGGAGAGGTGATTTATAGAACACTTACGAAAATGTCAAATACAAACATTTGGCAGGCTCTTGTACAGTAAACCAGATCTCTGATTTTCAAGCACTGCTTCAGGTATTCTGGCCAAGTGATAGAAACTTCTGATGGGAACAATCTTGCCTGTCTCATTCCACCCATAGAGCTAGTAAGAATAATAGTTTGGTGCCCCCCTGATTCAAGACTTCACAGTAAGTTCTACCAAACTGAGCAAGTAGTTGAAGTTTGGCTACACCTTAGTGCTCCAGGAGAGCACTCAAGGGCTGTTTGCCTCCATGGTGGGGAGCTCTTTTTAAGGAAACTCAGGGAAGTTTACACTTCGGCTGAATTAGAACATCCATCACATCTAATGTGACCAGCAGGATTTCCTTAAAGGTTCAGCTGTATCATTCCAGAGGAAAAATGCCTTGTCATTGGAGAAGGACTTCTAAAGAGCAGCTCTGGATAAGCAAGTAGGTCTTTGTGGAGCAGGTAGTTTCAGTGGCGGGAAGGGAGATGCTTCCCCAGAGCCCACCTGTAGGGGGGAGCAGGTCAGACAGACAGCACTGGATTACAGGAGACTTATCCTAAATAGACCTGAAAACTTCAAGTGCTGCCAAATACTTCCAGGTCTCAAGTGGAGCTGAGGACACAGGTTTTCCTGGAAGTCCTTTTCTCAGTTGGGATCCCACTTAGTCAAGAGAAAATTACCTAATCCAGGTGGCTTTGATTTCAGCTCTTTTTAGATGGAGTTCAGAACTAAACCAGGTGGCACCACAAGATAGGACAACAAACAAAGTATCTCTCAACTGAAGCCCACCCCACCCTTCTCATTTATCACTTGTGGAAAAAACATGAAAAAAGGAAGGCGGGAAATGAGCATGTGTGAGAATAATGTTTTCTCCTGCTACACCTGCCTCCTTGTGCAGAGTGCTCCAAGCAAGTGCTTAGAAAAGCTTGTGTTACATCTTAATAGCCTAACTCTGTGTTTCTGTCTCCACAGCAAACATCTTGACAGTCATCATCCTTTCCCAGCTCGTGGCTCGCAGACAGAAGTCCTCCTATAATTATCTTCTAGCTCTAGCTGCTGCTGACATTCTGGTTCTCTTCTTCATTGTCTTTGTTGACTTCCTCATGGAAGACTTCATCTTAAACAAACAGATGCCTCAGGTATTGGACAAAGTAATTGAGGTCTTGGAATTTTCTTCCATCCACACCTCCATTTGGATTACGGTTCCACTAACAATCGATAGGTATATAGCTGTGTGCCATCCACTGAAGTATCACACAGTCTCCTACCCTGCTCGTACTCGAAAAGTCATTGTAAGTGTCTATATTACCTGCTTTTTGACCAGCATCCCCTACTACTGGTGGCCCAACATTTGGATTGAAGACTACATAAGCACATCAATGCATCACGTCCTCATCTGGATCCACTGCTTCACCGTTTACTTAGTGCCCTGCTCCATCTTCTTCATCCTGAATTCCATTATCGTGTACAAGCTGCGGCGAAAGAGCAATTTCCGACTGCGTGGGTACTCCACAGGGAAAACAACAGCCATCTTGTTTACTATAACTTCTATTTTTGCCATTCTTTGGGCACCAAGAATAATCATGATTTTATATCACCTCTACGTATCGCCTATAAACAACAGCTGGGTGGTACATATTGTGTCGGACATCGCCAATATGCTAGCACTGCTGAACACTGCAATTAATTTCTTCCTCTACTGTTTTATTAGCAAAAGATTTCGCACAATGGCAGCTGCCACGCTGAAAGCCTTCTTTAAGTGTCAGAAGCAACCAGTGCAATTCTATACAAACCATAACTTTTCCATAACAAGCAGCCCCTGGATTTCCCCAGCCAACTCTCACTGCATCAAAATGCTTGTTTACCAGTATGATAAGAATGGAAGGCCTATAAAAATATCACCGTGAAAAGGGCAATCGTTGGAGTTTCTGGGTGCAAGTTCTTTTCAAGTGGTTACATCTTCAGGATGTAATTTGCCAAAATGGCTGTTTTGAAGAGTGGTCATTTGATTTCATTTCCCTGGGAGACCGAGGGCAGATCAGACTGTTAGGAGGGAACAGGAGCACTTGATTTTAGGAGCAAGAGTGAGAAGGCAAACTCCGCTGTCTCTTACGCAGCATTTTGAATATGCTTCAGAGTTCAAGTCTTCGTGTTCAGTCACACTCAAACATTTTGCATCCCAGCACCAGTGCAGTCCAAAGTCATTGGAAGGGGGAAGCCACAGCAGTGTTTAATTACAACCTTTTAAAACACAAAACCTTACTTGACCATGCAGTTCACTATCGAAAAATGGATGCTTTTATGTACTGTGGAAGGTGCACTTGCCAAAAATGATGCGTTGTTTCTGACATGAAATACCACCACAGTCTTGCTGTCAAGACGTTGCAGGAGGCAGCCTGTGGGACACAGATTGTGACAAGCCCCTTTGGGCTCATTTGAACAAGGCTTGAGGACCAATGTAGTACCTGTTGCAGCCTTGGCACAGAAAGAAATCCTGCAAGCTGCCAATATTCATCTGTTTTAAGTTATTTTAAGAATGTGACCAAGACAGGGGAGGTGGAGGGAGGGAGGTTTCTAGAGCCAAGAACAAAAGCAGCATCTTTTCCCAGCTATTTCAGTTATGGTGTCTAAAGACTTTCAAAATGCGAGGCCAAGTCCTGCCTGATGCAGAGCTCCCATTGAAGCTGCTCCTGTGAGATTTGGGTGATCACAGCCCTCAGGTTCCTTCTTAATCAATAAAGATTCTTAGTTATCTCCCATGTTTGGGTATTTAGGGATTAACATGTGAAAACCCTCAACCTAAGATTTTCTCCTGACAGATTATGCCGTCCTATTGCAGATTTGCCATTTAATTGTTTTAAGAAAAAACTATTTGTGAAAGAAATCCATTAAATACCCAACAGCAGTAAAAACATAGATCAACTAGGACTAAGCTTTTAAATATTTACCTTATTTAAAGTAGCTTAACTTCTCTTCCTTCACACTTAAAAACCAGCATCCCAGCAGTGCTGAGTGTAGAAAATGAGGAGAGAAGAGATTTGTAGGAAGGCTGAAAACACATTTCTTTTAATTTCTCTCCTTTTCGGATCTTGGCATGTGGTGTCTCAGCGCCGCGTACCACATCCTTTTTACTCCTGTATTGGGCACTTAATGCAGCCTTACTGATCGTGGGAGCAGACTTCCTTGCGCGGTGAACACAAGCACAATGTGATCACAGCAGCTTCTCAGTAACTCCAAATAAGCAGCAGCCTGGTGCTAGCACTGCGTTTGTGCCTGTGCCCATCTCCATTGCCAGTGGGGAGCTCATGGTGACCTGACATAGTGAGGTCCGCTGAGAAGGCATCCAGTCAGTCCCACTTTGGTGGCATCTGAGGGCTGACAGCATCTCTCAAACCCATGGGTGGGTCAGCTTAGGTGTGTTTCTCCTAAGAAGCATCAAGGCTGCTAAAGTCCCGCTGAGCGCAACAGCCTGGTTCCCTTCTGCCACAAAGGTTGCGTTTGCAGGCTGACTCATACTGGTGTCCTGCAAGAGCAAAACCCATGCCAAACCTGAGCACACCTTCTCCAGGAGGGAACGGCAGTGGAAGGCACAAGCCACGAAGACCGGGACCCCAGGCAAAGGCTGGCTCACGCGTGGGGGGCCTTTCTCAGGAGAGATTGAGGCTACTCAGGTCAGTCAGAAGCACAGAGACAGGGTGCCCAGCGCCTCGGGGAGCATCCCCTACCCTGTCCTCTCCCACCAGCACAGCAGCTAGGAGAGCTGCTCAGCGGTCCTCTGCGATGTGCTGGAGCACCCCAGGGACCATGCTGGTTAGAGCGGGGAGAGGGGCACGTCTGGGGAAAGGGGGAGCAGGAGCAAAAGCTGACCCTCGCCACCCTCACCCACCGAAGGGATGCTACCCACCTAAATCTCCCCAGATTCAAAGGGAAACAAAGGAGCCCCCTCATCCCTGAAGCTATTTGTCCCTGTGATCTCAACAAAACTTCACACTTACTTGCAATAATAAAGCATAAGCCTTGCTGTATGTGTCACGGCAAGGTTAAAATCATTGCTCCCTTTACCGGTGTTTTACAGAAATTCAGTTTTGTGGCCATGCCTTCTACCCTCCTCTTAGAAACCTCTCTCTGGTCTTTGTCAGTTGATCGTAACCAAAGTTACCTTATGAAAAAGGTACTGTATGTTTCATTTTGGGAAAACACTGTATTTATAACTTATTTTTATTCTAAATTTGTTATGAGGAATGCTTGTCTGAGTTACATGTGAATGAGTCTGAAGTGCAATATCTCTATAGATAAGTGGTTCATTTTTTGAGAATGTATCTATTGAAAAAATATTTATACAAGAAATTCACTATTCTACTTAATATAATAGTAGCCTACAGAAAATAGTGAATGTTTAGGGCTTTTATTTATTAAACAAACTCAATTAAGTGCATGGCATATGCTGCCATTCACATGGTGTGATTTATTAGTTTTTGTAACATAATGTTTATCCTGCAAACTAGCAGTGTCATCTGATTTTTCCTGTCCTGATGATGTATTTTTATAAGTTACCATATTTAAAAACATAATCTTTCTCTGTGAATATTTTATTTCCCACTAAAAATTACGTTGTAATTTCATTTGAAAAGAACTCACAACCCTTTTCCATATCATTTTAGAAATGACAAGGTGCAATTTTCATGTACAGTGAATGGGTCATTTCATTTCTGATAATTTAGGGCTTTAAGAGCTTACTTCCAAAGCCCTTTGAAGTCAAAGGGAAGGTTGCTTGTAGGTTTTGTGATTGGTTTTTCCAATCAGCATCAATTTAGGAGGGCTTTGGATCAAGCCGTATCTTGTTAACAGATATTTGAAGCCTTCTTAGAGTCCAGTTTGGATAATAAAGCCTTGACTTTTTAGTCTGCCATATGGGAGCCGCTGTTGATAATACTTGCCTTATTTTTGGTTGTGTGAAGCATCTTGCAATGACTGTTGCTAACTAGCCAATGTCTTGATGTATTATTCGTACCTCCCCCTTTTCCAGTAGTAAAAACTTAACCAAGCACATGTAGTGTCATTATTTAGGGGAAAAGTATCCTGGAGACAAAACCATCTTTGTTGTGGAGATGGTCTTTTGTACTCTATTGAATTTATATTTCAAATATCTACAATTAGAAACAATAAGCTGTGAATGGACAGTTTTACAGTTACTTAGAGGTATACGTCCTTGAAGACCACAGCTAGGAACAAAATACTTTTTAGATGAGTTGCTGGTACATAAGATTATGGGACCTATCACCTATTTAAATTGTGAATATTGATATTTTCATAAGTAGACAATATATTGTGTTTGACAAATTTGTTTGTACTATAATAAATTATGAGATGGTGCATAACTTACTACTGTCTTTGGAACTATTGTTTGATTTATAAATTCTTATGATATACTGTACATGTATAGGTACTTATGATATACTACGAATAAGATCAGTTCTTGGCAACCATCACTCAGTAAAACAGGGCCGTGGATTATAGGTGTGCATTCATTTGCTGAAATAAAAAAAAATCTGAAATATAAGATGTATAAATTGTTACTGGCCCAATTATTCATTTTGAACCAAAGTCTCAGCTGTTGTAAGTTAAGTTTAGCTGTTAAAGTCAATGAATCCTTATCCCTAACACCAGTGGAAAGTTGGACCTGAGACAATTTACACCTGTCCAAAGTGGGTGTGATCCCAGGAAATCAGGCTGATGCCCCCGCTCATTGCAAACAATGACTTACCCAGACAGGTCAGGAGACCAAAACACACAACCCTAACTCCCACCATTGATCAATGACAGAATTCATGGCAAAAGCTTCCCTGCAAATAGGCTCTACTCAGTCACAGGATCCAGGGCAAATGGGACAAATGTCAATTTGATTCAAATTTGAGAACAAAATTGGGCATTAAAAAGGAAGTCCTCCCAATCCACTCTCCCTGTGGTTGCACAGGGTCCACATCTGTTATAGGCTGGTCCCCTTTTATCTTTGCAAGTCCTCTCATTTTGCAAAAACAGAGGGAAACCAGAGTTCCAACAGAACGCTCGTTTGGAGACGAGCATCCAAAGCCCCTAACGCTGTGCAGAATTCATACCCCAGTCAAATGTAAAACTTTGTGGGCTCAAGCTCCTAGCTTCACTGGAAGTAACAGGGCATTAAAAGGATATTAAAAAATTATTAAAAGAATACTAAAAAAATTATTGAAAGTAAGCAGAATGTGGAGTAGAGAAGAAAGTGACCAGAGAAGTCCAGTGTCTTAGCGATCAAGAAATGTAGGGTTAAACGCACAAGAGGGTGATCCAGGTAATTCCAGAGCCGCTGATCAGGTCTCTCTGCTGTGAAATGCTCGGGAACAGATTTGAAAGGACAGCATCCGAGAGACAAGAGGGAAAGGGACACTGCTGAAAGGGCCAGTGTCAGATTTGACAGAGCTTATCGGAGTTGTTCCTTGTGGAGGGAGCCTGGGATCTGCCTGTGTCTCTCCTTTCATTAACACCGCAGCATGCGAAGTACTGATGAAGTGTACAGATTATTAAAAAAAAGGCATTGTACTGCTGGCAGAGGACTGAAGGAAAGGTATTCTGTGTAAGAACCAGATGACCTTGATGATTCCAGTGATAAAAATGGGATGAATTCAATAGTAATAAACACAAGCCTCTCCGCTTGTCTGCCTGTAACAATACGTTTGCTATAAAACCTCAGTAGTCAGAAACAACCAAGAACCCTGTTGTGCCAGCTGGGCTTGAATGATGATGAGTCACCAACAGAAAGCAGCTGAGAAAAGTCCCAGAATTTAATCACAGACATTTCTAAAGATACAGCATAGTATTAATTGCATTTTGCAAGACTTCATGTGCCATATGCATATATATACACAGCTCAAGGGATAAATAGCAGTAGTTAGAAAAGAAATTGATACAGAAACAGCTGGAACAAGAATAAATGGTTTTGAACTTTCCTCAGGTAAACGTACCCTCAGAAGACAGTCTCTACCTACCAAAGCAGGGAGGCTCAGCAAAAGCCTTTCCAGCAGCGCAGATCTCCCCAGTGGTTTTAAACTGGGCTCAGGGCGTTGACAAACAGGATTATGCGATGAGGCAGGGAGCAGGATGGACTGGGACCGTGCATCCTCAGAGCTGGCAGTTCCACAACCATAACATGCACCAGACCCCTACACCTCCCTAGACAGCTCAGCAGGTCCCCAACTCAGCTCAAAGGACAGCAGAGGTGTCCCCCAAGCCCATTCACCCCACTGGGGCTGCTCCGGGGGAGATGGCCAGCACAAGTGGCACTAGCTGTTCAAAGCGATTCCTGCATGCAGCCACAATTAACTTGGCAGCAGTCGCTGAGGATGCTGCAGACAGGGGATCACTGCTAATGCATTCCCCGTTGAACTCACCCTGACTTCTGCCTCCACTGTTCAGTTCTTTGAAAATCTCTTTAAAGCCACCAAGCAGAGAAGAATTAAAAAAAAAACCCCAGCCTCTCATAGTCTTGAACTTAAATAATAATCCCGCTATTAGCGGGCTGGGGCTGGATTTGTGAGATCTGCCTTTCTGACAGCATGCAATTAATCCCCAGGAGCTGCCAGACACAACAAGGGGGTTGAAAGGCTCCAGCCTTTTGTAATAAATAGGCATCACAAATGAATTTACTATTAGCTTGCTACAGTAGACCAAAGGCACATAAATATTTATTACAATTACAAAATTGCATCCAAAAAAAAATTAAAGGCTCATGTTTTCCTGTCTTACCAAGAGGCAAGAAACCCTGCTCCACCTATTCCTCGCTCCGCACCTTCTTTCAGCAGACTGAACGGACAAGATGCACAGCAGGCAAAAGTATGACATTGAATATTATAATCAGAAGATTAATTTGCTTTAACATTGTGATACCAAAGACCTTCAGCCGAGCGTGGCACCTCTCGTTGGCTGGTGCTGTACAGCAGCATAATGAAACAGTGCCTGGCCTGAGGATGTCGCAGGGACACAGCGTCGAGGCGGACAGCCTGCTGCTCCAGGAGGTCCATTACGTGCAGGTTAACCTTGGAAACTGGTCATGGGAAAGGCAATAAAATAACCTTGAACTGAGAGAGAGGCATCCTATGATGCTGTCCTCCCTGTGGCGAATTGAGAGACCCCAGGATGGGTCCTGCCGTCAGAGCCCAACTCCTAATGGGGCTGTGACCCCCAGGTACAGGCACAGCACTGCAGATGAAGGACGGCCTTCACACATCCGCAGGATGGATCAGCTTCTGGTGGTTTGAAACATCAGTGGCTCCCACCTTCACAGTGTCACAGCTCAGTGAGGCTGGCCAGCCGTGGGAGAAGTGCCTGGTCCCCTGGCTGTCCCCGCAGATCTGCCTCACAGGTGGGGTTCACCTGGTGAGATGGAGATGCCTGTCATGCAGACAGCTCCCCATCAGCCACTCATCCTGACCACCACAGAGAAATTCATCTCAGCTGCTGGAAGTGCCCAGAGTACAGCACAGGAGTCCCACATGCCATGGACCCGAGTCACTGCCTTCACTGAGGGCAAACGAGCCCTGCTTCCACCAGCCACGCTGCCCACTCGGAAACTGGCTTAGAAAAAAGGGTACAGAATTTAAATGAGTCAAGACTTTTCCCTGGTATATTTCATAATGGAGTTTGCAGCCCAGCCTCAGGAGAGCCAGGCTTTCCAACAACAGGATTAGAGACCTTCAACCTTGTGAATGAAATATCGCTATAAACCTCGTGATGGGCAGTGGTTTCCAACAGGACCTTCCTAGTCATTTGCCACAGTCATCTTTGTAAATGTAACTGATTCTGCTGGACTGAGCTCTCAGAGGATTCTGTCCTACAGGTACAGACCTTCAGCGTTGCTATGTTTCTGGGATAAAAAAGTAAAATAAAAGCACAGATCTGAGATGTGTTCATGAGGAAACGCATCAGAGCATTTAACCACCACACATCTAAGGTGTTGGAGGACTTGGGATGACACAAGATACTAAAAATCACACAGGGATGCAGCCAAACCAAATCATGCATTTTAGCAAATGTTGCTTAAAGTGTCCTTTAGCAGAGAGCCCTTTCCCTGATTTTCTTATATGTTTTTCTATATGCTTCTAAGGGGACTCCTCGCACCGAATTCCTCTAACAAAGGAAAAGAGCATACGCTGTGGAGTTTTTTCTCCTTTTAATTTCTTTTATCTACTTAGGACTTCCACAAAAGCCTACCCAATTGAACTGTAGGCAGTTTCAAGGAAGGGATAATTATGCCCAGTAACACAAAAGCAACAGCGGACGGATCATTCGTATTACCTTATCCTCCAGCTCTGTCACCGGGGGGCTCAATTTAGACAGAAACACCTCCCTCCCCCTATGTCATGCTGTAAATCCTAAACAGGTCCTACTGGATGGGTTGAATGATGTTAGATAAATGCTTTGCTTGCATTTAAGACAAGAAGTCCATGTTGGTGATGTTGAACCATGACGTGCAGAACGCCCTGGCTCCACCAGCAGCTCCCGCTCTCTCCGAACTGCCAGCCCTGCTCCTGCCCTTGGGCTCATCCACGGCCACCCGCTCCCCGTGCCTGCACAGCCCCCGCTCACACCCCTGTCCCTTCCCACCCCATCCTCCCCGCACAGAGCCAGACAGGGCTGCTGGGTTTGTACACAGCACGTCCCCCCGGCCAGCCACCACCTGGCAGGGACACTGCACGAGTTTGCTACGTGACACATCTTCATGTCAGGGGAAATGGGGAAGTACATGGAGGTGCTGCTCCGAGCAACTCCTTGTCACTAAACTGGGAAGCACAGAGTGCTATACAGAGGCCTAGGGTGCAGAAACCAAGACCAGAAGATGCTACTAAAATAGTTTTTGTTATTTATCACAAGTATTAATAGAGGTTATGTGGGTAAAAGTTAGCTGAAAGCTGCTTTAGAGGTTACAGCTGACTCAGGGGAGAAAAGTACAGACTAAGTAAAGGGAACCAAGGTACTCAGAGTTTTTGCCCCTGATATATCCTGATAAAAGCATTTCAAATGAGCGTTTCCCTCTGCCCAGCACAGCCCATGGACTCCAAGTGAACCAGATGTGGTTCCTCCCCTTCCGATGCTCCGCACACCAGCGGTGTGAACAGCAAGCACAGCCCTGCACGCTGGCGAGAAGCGCCATGCCTGACTGTGATAAAAAGTACCATGAGTCCGACTGAACCAGCGAACAGGCTCAACTACAGGTCATCCAAACCATCTTTTAAAGCCGCACGCATCCCGGCAGACATCTGGCCACAGCTGGCTGCTAAATCAGCTGCCTGCAGGAAGAGCCAAACGCATATTAAACCAATTTTCATTTAAGATAGTATTGCACTGGTGTGACCTTTCCCAGGAGCGCATACGTGTAAACTCCAGCAATCAACAGCACTAAAGCTCAGCAGCTGCGTGCAGGAAGGCTCATGCCTGACAATTCATCGCTCACAGCCAAACCCGGCACACACCGAAGGGGAGAATGGCCCTAAGTGTTTATGTCTGCGAGCACCCAAAGGGTAGCAGCACTGGCGGGGTGAAGATGAGGATACACATCTGCAGACTAGCTGAAGAAGAGACCTGCTTAACATGCAAAACCACCACACTTTATGTGAGCAACTGCACCAGTGACTCAGAGAGAAGAATGAATAGGGAAGGGATGAAATTTGCGGTTTAATTAGACTACTAGGAATTATCAAAGTGGGGAAAACTGAGAAACTGCATGGGGGAATCCACGGGCAGAAGTCAGTGGCTGTTTGGTAAGCTGTCACCTAATATAGGAGTACATTAGTATAAATAAAAGAAACCTAAGCCTCAAAAGCATCAGTAAGTCCCTGGAGGGAGGAATCCAGGGGGCACAAAGGCAAGAATTAGGCCACCATAGAATCATTAAGTTGGAAAAGACCCTTCATACCTTTGAGTCCAACCGCAGTCCAGAGCAAAGAGTCCAGTGTTCCTCTGGATCACCATCTCTGAGGAGTTCTACCAGATCCCCACAGAGACTGAGGGCAATGCAGACAGCACAGAAGGAGCTCTGCATCAGGGGCTGCCCCATAACCTGCCGCAGCCAGGAGGGGCTTGGACAGGCTTTTCTTAATCAGTGACAGAGCAGGTAGGAGAAAAACACCATAAAGGAAAGCACTGCTTCCACATGCATCCACACAGCACCTGGAGGCATCTCAGCAGCCTCCCTCCCTCCACAAGCTGTGCCCTGCAAGCCGCTGGGACGTGACCATGCTCAGCCAGGCCCTGCCTCTGCACCCAGGCAGTTACCTGCGTACCGCAGGTTGGTAGCTGTAGCAATGAATGAGTTGAAGAATTAATAGGTGTATTGTAATGAATAAAACTGCTGGAGTTAACCATACAGTCCTAAGACTGGAGTCTGGTATTTGTTGCTGCCACTCCTTTTGCTGCTTGGCAAAGCAGATGTCCTGTTCATTTATTTATTCCACCTTTATTCTGACTTTAGCATCATTCACTTTCCGTCAGTCTGAACCAGCCCAGGCTTCCCAGACTCCAGGTATACATGGGCATAGTCAGGCTCTGGTTTGGACAACAATGGAAATAGTCACATCACCAGTTATCAAATAAATATCCTTGCATGAGTCAAGATTTCAAGATCTCATTTTACAGGCCTCCCAGGGCTACCATGAGGTTCCTGCTCCATGTTCACCACTATGCTCCTTCCACTTTGCTGGTTCACATCCACCAGCCCTGCCCCACGACGGGGCACCAACACTTGCTCACCTCCCTGCATCCCACCGGGGCCAAAGTCCTCTGGTCTGTCCTGGGCTGGCAGGGGGTCAGCCTGTTAAATGCCCAGGATCCAAAAGCCCAACACAAACATGTCAGAAAACTGAGAACCTGGGGAAGAGCAGGTGTGTTAAAACACCTCACTGGGAGCTCTGGCAAGCGAGCCATAGTTGGTACTCACAAGCCATGGTCTTTCAATGCCTGACCAACCCTTCCTCAGCATCCTCTACACAGGAGTCTTGTCTGGACTGAGTTTTTGGCAGCTTTCCCTTGGGAACAGCCCCACAACCAGTACAGTGTATGGCAGCTTCCAGCAACTGCCACACAACCTGTCCTGCCCAGGAAAAGCTGTTCAATAGGCACTGGACAAGGCCACCAGTCAGGTACGCATTTGGGTGCAGTCCCTGCTGGAATAAACACTGAGCAGGGAGCCCCAGCATCCAGCCAAAAAGGGGGAAGTCAATGTAAAACTCTCCTCAGCTCTGCTGTCCTGGCCTGGGACCTCCACAGCAATGCCGGGTGCCATGGCCGTGCTGCCCAGCCAGCACAGGCAGTGGAAGCTCAGGGAAGCTGTGGAGATGCATATCTGCTACTTCTGTCCAGAAAAACCTGCTCCATTGGAGGGTAACCTGCAGCCAGCTGCTTAAAGGAGCTCTTTATTCCTTCATATTTCCAGTGCTTCACTATTCTGTTTTATTAACCATAAAAAGAGAAATAATCTGAACTGAAACGTGCCAAAGGGCAAATGTTAGGGCCAAACACCCATAATTCTCCCTGAAGTGACAAGCCAGCAGGAGATGTGCCAGAAGAGGCTTCGCTCTTCTTCAGGCTAGAAGAAACCTCGGGAAGGGACAGCAGTTTTGGAGACAAACATAGCAAAAACGCACATGTGAGCATGCCTTCATTCCCTCTTGCTGCTGAGGGACTCCATGCCCACAAAACCAGCCCTGAGGACACACAGCCTGCACACACACCAGCAGCACTACCTGCATCTGCGGGGAGCCAGGGAGGAGGAATGGGCACGTCTCCTCCCTCTGCACCCACCAAGGCTCACTGCCATCCGTCAGCACAGCCTCCCGCAGCCACAGCCGCCCTCCCCTGCTCCTCTCCCAAAGCAGAGGGGGCTGCCCGTGCAGCACACCACCTCCTGAGAGAAAAGCACACCATTGCATTAACCTCACGGCTCTGTGTATAATCAGACATTAACTGCGTCACTTGAGAGGGAAACTAGTGCTCACGCCCCGTGTCTGCCAAATGGTGCAATTACAACACACTGAGCTGACACGCTGCAAGGTGCCCCCCAAGGCAAGGTGTCCCCCAACACAGATTCAGCCACAATCTAGCAGGTAAAGACAACGGCAGAGATGACAACTAATCAGTGCTGATTATGCACGTTAAAAAAAACCCCAAACCATTCACCACTCCGGCCTCTCTGCACTAGGCATCCTCTTGAACTCCATAAAGCAGCTAAGGAGAAATATCAAACCGACTCCTCCCCCTTCCCCCCCCCCCTTTTTTTTTAAAAAAAAACAGCAAAGTCTGTCATCATCTTTACCTGTCTGTTAAAGTCTTGGGATACGTATGAGGACAAGTTATTTTTCTCTGCAGCGAGTCATCCCTCATCATGCCTGCTTCAAGATTTCTTTGAGTTATATCAGAAAGTCCCAGATTGTGGCAGATGCTGCCCACCAGCACACCCACTGCACCCCACTTCAGCAACGCAGGATCTGTCTGCAGAGACGCAGGACCAGGTTTCTGAACACCAAGAAATCATCGGAGCCCATGGGTGAACTCCATTAGCGTTGCGTGGGACTACAGCTGCAGCAGCAGTTCCTATGCAGGTGAGCACTGCTGGGCGAAGCACCGCATGGAACACCCACCACAACGGCAAACCCAGCACAAGATGCATTTGCTCCCCAATCCAACTGCAAATTGAAAACTCCTGGCATTTTCCCCCCAAGCAAGTCTTACTCAGGAACATCACTGGAAGGCTTGATCTGCACCGCGTGTCCAGGGCTTGTCAAGAAAAACCCCCAAACTGGGTGAGATTCCCAACTGGCAGGTACAGACAGGGTGGAAGCACTGCTGACTCAGCAAAGCTTTGCCTCTGAGTCTGGGTGTGACGGTGCTCCACAAAAGAGTTCGTAAACATAATTATGAAGGGAAATTGCTTCTCCAGCCCCACTCATGCTCGGATGCCTCTAAGAAATCTATCACGAATAATGGGTATACTGAGGGGCAGCTGGAGAATTTTAATGCTTTTTTCATGCCAAAAAGAATATAAAAATTTATATAATGGACTGTTTCCCTTATCTGCCCTTTATAGGTTGCTCATCTCATGTTTATAAGCTTCTGAAATCCATGCCCCTGTCCTAACACACCAGCACACTGCCAAAACTCCTTTTCAGAATCAGCACATGCACCTGCATAACCTACAAACTGGTGCGCGTCCAGACCTGCGTTGAGTGTCTGGGTGCTCCTTTGGTGGGACCCTCAAGCACGAAGCTGCATGGCCCACCCAGGTGCTGTCGCAAGGCACCAGCACTGCAAGGTGGTGACCCCAGACTTGATTTTGGAGCTGCCGCTAACAACAGATATCAATACAAGACCTCGCAGGAAAAAAAAAATTTAGACAAGCCACCCTTTACTGTACACATTCCCTGTGAAACATCCCAGTGTTTACACCAATTATTATTTTAATGTCTGCTAACATCGAGGCTTCTATGCTTACAAGGGAGCCAGGGCTGTACTGAATTATCACTAAGAAAAGGTATTTCTCCTTTTCTATGTTGAATGCATTCAGGTGAATAACTCCTTTCCAAAGATGAAATTGCAAGTTGGTCTTGAAAATACAACTTGCAGTATGTAAGTATGTAACTGTGTGAACAGTTTTCCTGCTTCTGTCCTAGCATTTACAATGTCTGATACCAGGTTTTAAAGCTTTAAACATTCAAGGAGATGAAAGTATTAACTACTAAACGGATTCAACAAAACTCATATCTTCCCATGCTCACAAGAGACTGAGCATTTAAGATTTACATTGCACACATTTTCTAGTAATTGTCTGGAAAACAAACAAATTCTGCGTTAAAAGACTTTGCTATGCCTTCCTTTGTCTAACGGGCAAAGCTCGGCGTGCACCTAGTTTCCACCATACTCCTCCCACGTCTGTGGCCATCATTCCTCCTCCCCAGGCCATCAGACATCCTTTTCTGTCTGAGCCACACACCTACCCACAGCCAGACCGGGACCACAGCACATTCCTTCCACGTCCATTTCTCTCATGCATCAGTGGTTCACAAAGAGGAACACAAACCCCTTTCTTGTCAAATCAGTCGCTTACAGCAGTGGGTATTGGATAAGGAAAATCCAGCTTTTGCATTCTTACAGAAGATATTCTGACCTTGTCCTTAAGAGCCGATTTGTACACCCAGCACTCCCAACAAGCAGCTACCACCCTTAGCGGGAGCCACACCAGCCTTTTGAATCAAACTGTTCAACTGACTCACCATGAATCTCACGGGCCATGAGAATTTGGCAGTCACAAACACAGCTCTCGCATTATGAGGAGAGCAAGCAGAGAAATTAATGTTGCTGTGGGTTCTCACACCAGCACACTGGCCTCTTGCCGGTTATAAGTGCCACCAGCCCAACCTCGCCTCCCGGCAAAGCCATTTCCTGCACCTGCAAAGCCCCATCTCCTCAGTCAGCCCTAGCACATTCCCACCGGCCACGCGATGCTCAGTGGTGAAGTTTGTGACGCAGCTCAAACATGTGGGGGCTCAGAAACATGAGCTGGTAATACCCAGTGAGCTCCCAGCTGACCAATGGATGATCAGAATATCTGTCCATCAAAATGATATTTCAAAAGGAGCTCACCTGGATCAGCCTTTTAAATCATGTTGTGCTTGCATCTCAGTTTTACAATTCCTAAACCCAACCTTTCCTTCACCTAAACAAAGAAGCAGAAGCTGAAGGTTGAGTTAGTCCAGAGGCAGACAAAGGGCAGGCCAATAGCTGTGGGCACCCTAGTGCTTGGTGAATATTGTTTACAATGAACGGTGTGCGCTATTAAGGTGTCGCTGGCCAGGCTGGCCTCTCAGCGGACCTGGAGATTTGCTTCAAGACCTGGGGTTAGGAGAGGCAGCTGCTTTCCAGGACTGTGTGGATACTACCCAGGAGCACCACTGTAAGGATAACTGAAAATAGATGATCTGACATCAAACAGACACTTTAAAGCCAATGTATGATTTCCAGAAGACCCCTGCCCTCCATCAGGAAACCACAATGTACACCCCACACTCAGGGACAGCTGTGCTCCAGCCAGCGTTACCCAACAAAGCTGTACCAAGTTGAACACAGCTCCATCAATACCAAATGCTGCCGGCACCACGTCTGGTCACTCAGGACAAGTTTCTGCGGCAAACACGCTTGACTTCATAGCTTAACCGTAGAGGAAAAGCTTTTTTTGTTGTTGTTGTTTTGTTTTTGTTGGGGTTTTGTCCTCAATGATTTAAAGATTCAGGAACAAGAAATCTGCATATTTCCAGGGAACGCCTACCAACACCCAGGTCAGCAATTTAGGTCATGCTGGCCTTGTTACGTTGCTGTCTTCTGCTCTGAAACAAACAGCAAGCTCCAGAGGACAGGGCCTTAATACTCATCCAACCAGGTCATTAACAGGGAGAGGCCAAGAACTTCATTCTACTCTTTTTGCACTGAGAATACATGCAAAAGATGAATATGAAACACTGAGAAGTTACAAACGGACAGTCGGCTACCAACTGTGAAAACAGCATCAGGGCTGTTAACTCCAAAACAGGACACAGTGTACTTTTCCAAGATGGCTGTTAACACATTCTAACAGTTTCTACCATCTTGAAATCCCTGAGGATATGGTGGGGGACAGCAACCTTGCAAGTCATGAACAAACATAACATTCAAGCACAAAAATAATTTCTACAATTTCTTGCCATCTTAAAGTACCATTATGCCTATAAGGAGAAACCAGTTTTAAGTGTTAATAATAAGTAATTATAAGTTCTCACACATTAAAAAGGAGTCCTTGAGCTTTGCCTCATATCAAATAAGAGCTGTAGTCCCCCTCTGCTGTGATACCCCGACAAAGGTGACAATGCTAAAAATGGCAGGTGAACAAGGAAGACCAGTTGCCCTTAGGGGACCATCTACCATCAAAAAACAGGTGGCTGAGTATTCAATTCCCACTTCTGAAAAAAAACAAACCCCTCTGTTTCTGGGCACAACAGAAGTTTGTTCAATTCCAAGAACCAGTGCTTCCCCTTAGTGTAATTACACCATGTGAACAGCTCACACGGAGAAAAGCCACTTTCTGCATTGAGTTTGGCAGTTGTCAGTAGCTGAAGCAAATTCCCTACAGCATTGCTATGTGTTAAGTGATGAAGGAATACCAGCTTAAAGGCACCACTGAGGATTTCAGTCTCCAGCCACAGTTCCCAGCTCTGCCACTGACTGCTCAGATGATCTTGGACGTGTCCCTTGAGCTCTTTCCCTCCACAGAAGGCTTTCAGGACACTACAGATTTCTTCACACAGTGAAGTATTTCACTTCTGAGAGGTAAGTACCCTAGACATGAAAAAGAGGCAGGAAGTTTTGCTGAATTATGCATCTCAATCATCAGTGACTTTGCTTCTTGGCTTCTCAGGACCTTTAAGGCACTCCAGTGCTGTTACTTGTCACAGACATTCCTGGCTGTGTTTTCTCAGCAGATTTCCCCATAAGTTACAATATTTTGATGACCCACCTACGGAGCAGTCTGCTTCCCAACATAGGAACTCATTGACTGACTGCTGATGAGGTGCATACAGATATTCAAAAATTGCTTCCTCAGGTGTTTCAATAAACACATGCTAGAGATTCTTCGTCTGGACAAATACAGTCTTATTTTTCATTACATCTCTGCTGCCTGTCTGAAATCACTACCAGGCTATTATTTGGAAATACTTTGGAACACCTGTTGAAATGAACCTGATCATTCCCAAAAATAAACGGCCTGAAAACACAGAAATTGACTTGTAGTTTAAATACTCAGGACTTACAGCAACAGGAGAAGCAGAAACATGAGAAGGTCAGACCAGCCCAGAAACAGAGGACAGCACGGTGGTTCCCACCAGCATCTGTGCCCAGGGGCTCTGGGATTAGCACTGCATGGCTCTTGTGCTCCTGCTGACCTTTAAGATGTCAATTGGGATTTCTAAGCCTCCACTAAGACTTCTGCATGTCCCTTTCACCACGTTTCACATACATCTCATCAAAAATCAGTTTTCAGTCCCAAGAAGACACTGTGCTGACATGTCTTGCAGCCCATCATGACCTGGGAGATCCACAAGCACGCACAGGACATCTCAGCCACCCGCTAGCAGAGCAGTGACACCGATGGCAGCTCTCAGCCTGGACCACGTCCCAGACTTGGCACCTCATTCAGCTTTTGGGACACAGGTAATCAGATGATCTTGTAATCCCACATAAACAGAAGTTATGATAATTCTGCTGTCCTGGGAATAGCCGTGGCTAGGGCAGATGTCCCCCACATCTGCATTTACTAGCCTGCAGCATGTTGCACACATAGGAGCTTACCACTATGCTTTATGTATGTATATGTGCATATAGATGTATATATGTATGTATATATGCTTGTGTGCATATATATACACACTTGGAAAATCTGTGGTGCCAAGTGCCCTGTCAGTGACTACTAAAGTCATGAAGTCAAATATGAGCCAGTCACATTGCAGACCTGATCCTCCACACGACAGGTTGGAGCCGAGCGCTCCAGAGAGCCTCCAGATGGTACTTCTGGCACTGCTTTATTTTATTTGCCAAGGCCACCCCAGAAAACAGTATGCAGGCATTGAGTTAATAAAACTAGCTGCTAGGCACGAAGGGTTAACAGTTCATCTAGAAAGATTAATTTATGCTCAAAACCCATTCTGTTGTCACTTATTGAGAGAAAAAAGTTAAGCACTGTAAAATGGGCAGCAGTAATTGCATTTCCTTAAGAACGTGTCTGGCAAGAGGTCGCTATCTGTTCCATGAAGTACGTGACCATGATACTGTCATTTTGACAGCATCAATGTATGTAGCCATTAATCTTACAAGTTAAAAACCCATAAATCTCTGTTAAACCCACTGTCATTGATTAGGAATTACATTACCACAATACACAGAAGCCTTTTAATTTTGTTTTTCCTCCAAAATGAATAAACAGGTCTGTTCAGTTTATCTTCTCTTATGCTGGAGTGATAAAGGGCAAAGCCATTTCATGGCTATGCATCATTGTTTTGGAACAAAATCATACCTAAGAAGCTTGGGAGAGGGGGGAATGCAGAAGAAAAGTAGGTTTCCAGGGACGTAATTTAGCCCAACTACTTACAATCACTTTTCAAAGGTATCAAACACTGAGGCAGAATTTGTCAAACCTTGAATCTTGTAAATTTGGTTGATGTAAACCCAGTGAATAATCCAGCAGGTCTCCTTATGAGAAAGAGAAGCACATTTGTTGTGTTGAATCTTTATCTGCTTGCCTATTTTTTTTAATGCTTCTAGCTATTGGATATATTCCAGATTGATCAGTTATCCAGTGAATCAACCTTCCAAGGCAACGTAGATAATTACTCCTCATAACAGTAATGACTCAATAATTCACACAAATGCCTAGGAAATCCACTGCTTTCTACTGAATTCTGACACCTGGGTGCTGCTCTAAAATGTAAAAGCAGATGTGAACTTCAGCATACAAACAGTTCCGTTAGGGTCAGGGATTGACGTGCCGATAGTTCAAGACACAAATACTCTACTAGACCAGCCTGGCTCCATCTTTGCTACAAACACCTACAGTTTTGGTGTGATCAGGTCACCACTTCATCTTGTTCAAGTATTTGATGAGTGTGGGGAAAGGGAAGGAGAGAAGCAAAACAAGGCGGGGCTACTATTCAGAATTAACCATCTGTCAGTTTTATTCTTGGGAGAGTACATATAAAAGAAAACTTCTGAGAATAAGGACTCATTGACAAGAGCTTTCTGGATGAGGTTTTGATGAAGAGCCAGTTGGTACACAAACAGGAGAGCGAGCACCTATGGTACACTCCCAAAGCAAAACCAACATACCAGCTGCATTCTAGTAGTTCCAGCAGGAAATAAAAAGGGCTAAAGGGCTGAAACTTGTTCAACTCTACCTTCTTCACTCATCTTTGCTCACAACATCCATCTCCTTTAACTACCCATGGCCTCAAACAAGGGGGAAAGAAACTCAGCCAGCCTGACAAAGTTTGGATACGAGCACCTCAATGAGGGTAATTAAATATAGCATATGTTCTCTTTTAGTAGTTGTTTACAGCTGGAAGATCAAATAATTTTCTCAGACTTTGATCTCGATGCTTCTCCTTGAAAACACACAGAGACAAGTTCAATGGACCCTAGTTGCAACTTTTCAGGATGATGTTGATTGGATGCAGTTCCCCTTAGAGCTGCACGTCTTCAGGACAGGGAAACAAAGTCAGCTTTGCCGGTCTGTAAGGGGAACATGCTACTAGTTAAACTAAAAGGGAGTGGAAGTTCAGGGTGCAAACCCCAGAAAATCAGCTTAGGAGCCGAAGTTAAAGCAACAACCATTCAGAGTCTCATCCAAACCTCAGGGCTGTTCTCACTGGTGTGCTGAGAACTGCTTCATCCTGTTCCTGCTCTGAAGTGCTGGCTGACCTGGGAAGGGACCAACCACACCATCATCACTCCAGCTGCCGCTAAGCATAGTAGCTTAGCTACTACTACTAAAGGACAGATATTTTGCGTAGGAAACCTTTTATTGGCACAAATGAGCCTTATGTAAGAATTTTGTAATGGTTTTATATAGTTACCATCAGGAAGTTTTACCCTGATTTTCTGGCTAAGCTCTTGCTCTAAGGACGTAAGGCAGGTTGTGTAACTTAAATAGTCCCCAGGACCCAGCCCAGCCAAAGGAAACTATAGGAGACTGACAATAGTCAACAATTTAATTTGCCTGAGGGCTAGAAAGTCAGAGAGTAGTACAAGACCTCTGAACACCAAGTGGCCTTAATAAATAGCCCCCTTCAGAATCATTACAGCTGAATCTTGCTTTTCACTGTATTACATAGACACCAGGAGTCACTTAGGAGCTTGCCACCTCTCAAATTGGCCAGCAAACCAAAGTCAATCCAATTGGAATTGGAATAGAAACATTTGCCAGTGAAGTGGACCATGCAAGATCAATACTATAGATCCTGGGACAAGGGAAAATTACTGTGTCTGAAGAAAGAAACAAATGTCCCAAATCAATTATTGCCAGGATCTGGGGAAAAATGAAGTAGAACATGGAATAGCAAAACAGTAGCACTGTGTGTATGTGCGAAATGAGTAGACATGGGCAAAAATTACATATTTGCTATTTACATGCAGAAGACTAACTCCTACTCCACATTCACACAGCTCCTTCCATCACTGTACCTATGTTAGAGAGGACACACGCATTGGATTCAAAGGGAAAACAGTAAAAACCATGATAAAAGATGGGAAGGTTCATTCCTGCAAATGCATGTTTCCAAAGACCACAGAATGAGTAAGACCTGAGCAATCACCACAGGCCTTTGAAGAGAAGCACTACCTCCATTTGCTAAGTCTGCTTCAAATGCAGGATTTGATAACCCATTACTTACAAAAAGATACCAACAGCAGGTAACAAAAGCAGCAGCTAGGGACCCTTAGGCACCTACAAGCCAGTGACAAAAACAGGCTGACAAAAGATGGACTTTTGGTGTAGTTCTATACAGTAACCCCTACAAAAATGGGACTCCATGATGGTGCCAGACAGATTTTCAGGGATATACACACACATTCAAGATAAACCCTTAATCACCCAGCTATGATTTATAGTGCTTAAGGTGGTTGTGGATTCAAGCCTACAGGATCTAATTTCAATAGTTTGCCTTTCAAATCACCTAATCATGATGTTTCCCAGATGCCAGAGGAGAAGAGGGGAAGGAAAGTCCATTTAGAACACTGTTCAGATTAGACGACAAAAGAATTATGCATTTCATGGCTTACTACGATGGGTTCAGAAATTTTTCTATAGGTATCATCTGAGAGACCTGCCTTTCCAGTCACAGCAACGAAGCAAAAAGTCTTTGTTTCATTTCTCCACATGCTTGAGTTAAACTAACTGAAGCAATGGGGTATCTTATCAAAGATTGCAATACGGTTTGGAAGGGGCCCGGCAAACTAATGTTTTGCCAGTGACTCAAGCCAGACTTTCTATCTGTTTGTGGATTAGTCATCTGCTGAAGATAATTCCCCTACAAAGTTTAGATTGCCAAGGACCCCATCATTTGTAAGTCACCAGACTAATCGTACTATCCTTTCCATAGCCAGATTTCTAATGACTACGACTTCAGGAAATCCCGTGAACAATCTCTTCCTCTTCAGACAATTCCCAGGTCACCTGTGTGCCAAATTCAAGCCTTCACACTCTTGTTCACATCAGAGTAGAGATTACAAGCCAACAGCTATCAGCCGGTACAGTGCATACAGTGCACTCCATGTATTTTCCTGTACGTGTTCACTGAGGTAACAGGGTTAACGGATGCTTTCCCCACACCAAATATGATTTCCCTTCACAAGGCGCATGTTCAGTAAGCATTCTGGTAATGTCTGTTCATCGCTGGTACTGTCAGTGCAGAGACAAGCATCCTTCTTCAAACACGCTCACTGAAATGCTGACATCAGCAAGACTGCATGGTTTGTCCATAGCGATTTGTCAAGTTCCTAATTTAGGAATAAAGTTCAAAAATTTCAGCACATTTTTATATAACAGGATTTATTAGAGGATAAAGTTGCTGCTAAAAAAAAACCCCAATGTAGTAAAAGTTGGAACTAATGGGTGCTCTGAAGTAAGAGTACCAACTATTGTATGTATTGTATGTACAGTCTAGTATTGTATGTATAGTCTATGTACAGTCGACATCAATAAAGATGGGTCTGTGACATGAGACACCAGATCATTTGCTGGCACAAATCACAGCAGCTCTATGGAAGAAGCTCTAATGCAGCTGAATAAAGGCAGTTGAACATTTGAACCAAGACTTGTGTCTAGGGGTAGCTTTCAAAGGTGGAGAAAGACTCCTGGTGGAATTAAGAGCTTATGCTATTCTAGAATGACAGAAGAAAAAAAAATAATTTAGAACAGTGGCCCTTGTAGAAACTCAATGCAGTACAACTTTTGTGTCTATTAGTTCTGATGTGATATTAATACAATTATTTGGACAAATAAGGACTAATTCAAGTCCCTGAAAACAGTAAAGAATAAGGCTGAAGCCTCAGGTAACAGGCATGAAAATAGTAAAAGTTACCCAAAACAGAGACCCTACCCTGGAGAAGGGTGCAGTGCACCTGAGACATCATTTAGCACCTCTCAAGCAGCATCACTAGCAGTCTCCTGTGCTCTCAGCAGAGCAAGCTGCCTCCTGAGCTGAGCTCTTCCAGGCAGGGCGGCATCAGCCTCCGCCCTGTTTTGGGAGAGGACTTCTCTGCCAGGACAGTGCAAGGAAACAAGACAACTCCTCTAACATGCACCACTATTCCCCAGTGTAGTCTGGGGTCATGTCCACCCCCCTCAACCTCACAGCCACACCATGCACTCCCCAGAGGTGCAGCCAGGCAGGCACGGTGCTGCCCCAGCGCTCCTCTGGCAGCAGGAGCCACGCTGGGACACGCTGAGGGTTCACAGCATTTACCCCCTCCTGGCTCAGAAACAACATGGAAAGGAGACAGAGCGCCACAGCCTGGCTGGGTGAAGGAGGGGTGGTACGAGGCAGTGCTAGGGAAGGTAGTGAGCCAGTACCCAAAATCAAAACTCCTGAACGAAAGTCAGAGCTCTGCCTTCAACCCACCCCCTATCAAGGTGGGAGAGGGATGCAGGAACTAACTTGCCAGCTTCCTTCATCAGCTTTGGTGATGTGGATTTAATTTAAAATAAACCCATCCTGTGTGTCTCAAACCCCCTCCTCCAAATACCGAATCTGAAAGCCCTCAATCCCTCTCTCCTTCAGGTCTCCTTCCTCACCCTGCAGACCCACACCCCATCTTGGGAGTAGTCTCTCGGCCAGCACAGTCTGAAGCACTTATTTTGCCATGACACGCTCCTGGTCTAATCCTGACTTATGCAAATGTTGTTCTGGGATTGATTGTTAGGACAAACTGCTTATCAGTGTCCCTCCAAATCAATATTCCACTACCTTCAAACCACTCAGTTGTCCTTCCCCAGAGCAAAAGCCCATGTGGAGCGCCTGGTAACTTCAGCAGAATTTTGGTGAAGGCCAGCAGTGCAGATCCTCTGACAGTCAGTTAATAAATCCTTATGGATTTCAGTGGAGTTGCACTGTTTTGCACTAGCTGAAAATAAAGACCAGCATCTTTCCCCAGTAGGAGCATAAAGAAGCTTTTGTTTTCAAGTCACCTATAAAGCGAGATCTTGTGACATCTGCACCAAGCAGATCTGCAGCGGTTCACTCCGAGTAGTTAAGGGCCCACACAGCAGCAAATCACCACTAGCATCTGGTTCTCATACCACACAGGGCTGTAAAATGCACCTCTTAAGCAAGAGAGTTGCATTCAGAAATGCTGCAGCTGGCACTTCAGCCACGTCCACAGAGGTCAACTCAATATCACCCTCCAGCCCTCCCTCGCCTCCCCTTTGAGCTTCTCCTTTGGAGTAGAAGTAGGTGAACGGGGGCGCTGCAGGGGTGGTGGTAGTCATGCAGACAGGACAAGAAAGTATCTCCCACCTCCACGTGTGGGGTGGAAAGCCAGTGGCTTTATAGATATTTCCACTCACACCAGTGCCTGGGATGAGCAGGAGGTACTGACCAGTTCTGGGTCCCCTGCATCCCTGTGCCATCACACAGAGCAGAAAAAAGGTAACTCTGACTTTACCACTCTTGTTTAAAATGTGTAAAAAAGAATCTCTTGTCTACTCAAAACAGATGTTTGTGGGATTGAATAAAAAAGGTTAAACAATGACCTAAAGATAATTTTGGCAGAAAAATAGAAAAGGCAGAAGGACATTATTTTTCTTTTGCTCTGGCAAGTCTTGTCTTCCAGTGGTTACCCTCGCAGACAGCACATAAGACCTCTGTCATGGCCAGATGATTTCCAGCAAATTGGACCTTGGCACTTTGAGCTTTAAGCTGGGAATACATATATCATTTCTCCACTGCAGTTCTCCATGGATTTTATAGCTCTATGGAGACTGGTTGGGAAAGCGTGAGCTTCTGCTAGCAGCTTTGATGCATTTAATTCCTTTTTTCAGGCTGTCAAGCTGACTCGAGTGAGCATTTTAGGAAACGAGCACACTTATTGCTTCCTATCCAAGAGAAAACAGCTATGAGAAAGTCAAACACCCCTGTCAGAGCTACGAATGGGCAGCTAAGAGCCAGCCTCCAAAAGTCCTGCACTGCAGTCACTGCTGTCACCCCTTCTGCACCACCCACTTCCAGCTGTGACTATACCATGCAGTCAGACCATGGGACATCTTCCCTGCACACCATGGCTCCTTGCTACTGATCTCCAGCAGCTCTGCGAGGTCTGTCTTCAAAGGAGACCATCCATCCCATTGCCCACACAGGGGTTTAAAGGCAGCCTAAGCAGCCCACAGAAGAGGAAAACAATCAAAGTTAGAGAGACCTTCCATCATTAAACAGCCATTACACCCTTCTGCTTCAGCTCAAGCTTTTTCCAGACACTCCAACCCTCTGCAAAAGGGCTCTCTTGCCTCAAGACACAAACATTTCACAGGTTCTTCATAGACAAAGCAATAGCATATCTACAGGCAGCCCCTTCGGGCCAACAGCTCCACCCAAAGGAGTGGGGACAGCCAGCCCTGCTAGGCCAGTTTAACCTCCAGTATGGAGGTAATAGTCACTGTAAGTCCATCACACCCTTGTCTGGCTGAAGCAGTGTTCTCGGGCAGTCTGAGCATTCGTCATGGCAAAACCCCAAGCCTCTCCCCAACAGAAGCGCAGAAGGAGCTCTATTCTCCAGTGGAGCTTTGCAACCAGGCAGATTTTTACTTAAGTGGAAAGGGCAGAATCCACAAAATGATTAAACATCTGCCAGGTGCTCACCCACTTGCCTGCAATTCCCTGCAGATGGCCAGCTTTTAACCATGACTTGCTCTGAAGGCAGGGGATCAGCTTTGTCTCTTCAGCTGATACTCAAAATTCATTACTCAAACACACCCAAGCTTGTTTTCTCTCCTACTATGCATCATTAGAGATTCTTATGAGCATTCACACTTTAAGAAGTTAACTGTAAAATGGGCATATATACTGGAAGAAGAGAGCGGTACCCAGCTGCAGCACCAGCTGCGCCTGGCTTTGCTGTGGGTGCCCATGGGTGCAGGTCCCAGCTCACACCCTCAGACCTATAGTGTCATCTGGCTGTGCCCAAATAACTTGACCTCATTAAAAATACAACTCATTTTAGTCAAACCTGCCCACAGGCTGAACACCAGTGCATCACAGGTCAGAGCCAGGGCCCCATCTTAGCTCGTTCACTGCCGTGGAGGAAGCAGCAGGAGGTCCCCTGAAGTGGCACGTTTGGCCATGGTGCAGCCAGAAACCCACCACTGCTGCACCCCAGACAAGCCATTCACCCTGACGTAGGCATCAGCAGAACAAATCAAAGGTTCAGGCTGCACCCCCTTCATACTCACCCAGCGCCCCAGCCACATCCACGCAGCGCTGGACAGCAGAGCTGGATTCAAGCTACATCAGGGACATCCCAGGATTACACAATCCTTTTGACCATAAATACTCAGAACATACCCACCTCAGGGCAGACCACCAATAGGTTTGTTCTTCTCTATTTGTCCGAGTCACTCGTCTGCCCTGTCTCCAAAATACCAGGAGGTACTGCAGACCCCTTCGTAGGTCTGTTTGCTCCTAAGCACAGGCTGTACGGGAGCACTCCTTGTACCGCATTAGTGCTCATCACAATATTTGCCTTTAGCACCCTAGCCTGTCTTAAACCACACTGGCTGTGCCTCCGTCTGCTGAGCTGTCTTGTCACACATTATTCTGTTTACACACAAGCTGTTAGTTCTTCATGCTGCTCGGTGCTGCCTTTACAGAGCCTCTTCCCCAGGGATTGCGGCGGACCATTTGAACTGCTTTTGGTTTATGTTGCCTCTCCTTTCTGCATTCAGTATCCTGCACTGCCCTGTCACCTGCTGAGAAAGGACTCATCCGAGCCAAGACGCTCTTATCGCACCAACCGTACACCAGCACAGCAGCATTTGCCACTCTTGCTTTGCACCAAGACCCAAGGTTTTATCTTCAGGCAAAACCACCACAGCTCAGAAACAGGGTCCAGAAGGATGATGCCGGAGTGACCCTACTGCATCGACAGATGAGGGCTGACCGCTGGGGACAGGGGGACAGCCTGACCCTCCCTGTCTTTGCCAAGGCTGGCACAAGTTTCCCAGCTAGATAAACTGGCTATTTAGATGACTGCCACACCTCCCCCCAGAAACAGGCATCACCAGTGGAGACCTGGCTCTACACTGAAACCCTCTTTCCTCCCAGTACCCTATGCCTCATATCCTTTTCAAGGAATTGAGAATTTAGCACCAAATATTCATTTAAACATAAAGCCTTTTGAACATCCGAGGGCTTCTCTGCACTTCACTTCTTCATCCTAATTTCTCACATTCTGCAGTTGACAAAAGCAATGTGATTTGCTACCCAAGCACACTGGCACATCACCACTTCCCTGAAGGGTCTGGACCAAGGGTGGTGAAGGAAGAAAGCAGCATATCCGGCTATAGCTGTGGTTAGTATGCTCCCCTCCCTCTGCTCCCAAGACACAAAAAAGCCCTGACCTCCGTGGCCCTGCAGGGTGGCCAGCCTGGGCCAAGGAGGGCAACTTCTCCCTGGGTTTTGTGCTCTGAGTCTGAATGTTTACTGTACGTACACAAGATTGATTGATTTGTTCTTCCCCTTCACCACGCAATGAAATAAGAGCACTGGTCAGTGTCAAGTGCTCCTGAATAACAAATGCAGTTGGCATTGGGATTGCTAAGGCTAGTAAAGAAGACTTTGTTCACTCGGCAAATGTATTCTCAATCAGCACAGGTCAAGCACTGGAAAACACATTTCCAAAGGGGAATGCTTTTACTGTTCAAGTCTTATTATTTCTTCACACAGAGATAGCCAGAGGATCCCATCAAGAAGCTTCAAAAGTACAGAAGAAGCCCTCAAGCAGTTTTTCTTTGCTATTTGCTTTAGAAGGGAAAGTGATCATTAGAAGCTTCTCCCAGAGTTGCTGTGAGCTTCAGAAGTGAGCTGTAATAAACCACAGGTCTGCTGAGCACCCCCTTCCCCTCCCCGACAGCCCTGGCAGGGCCATGCAGCAGGACATCACCGCCTCACCCACTGCTTGGCTCACACTGGAGAATCAGCACAGCATCACGCACCCAACATTCGTGTTCCAGATAAGACCTGGGTGCTCTCTCATCTGTGTCAGCCTGTCCCCAAGGTTTGGAAGAGACAGGAAGCAAGAAAACATTAAGTGAGAAAGAACCAAGTGCTGAGCAGTGCCAGGAATCCCTACGCTACCAAGCCCATACACACAGCTAAAGCCTTTGAAGGAAGTCAGTTAGGCAACTGAACACCTCTAGAAACAGTCACCACATTTTACACATCCCTCTCAGTCAGGAAAACATTCCAGTGAAAACAGTTATTGTTGTGAGCCCCATGGAACATACACATATGCCTTGAAAACCCATGGTTGTTGTGGATTTCACCAGTCAGCATTAAGACACAGCCCTATCCTTTGTGAGGGACTTTGGTTGGAAGCCGTACCCTAAAACTGTTGCTGAAGAGAGGACAGAGCCTATGTACTGCAGAGAAGTACTGCAGTACTTCTGCTGTTTTTTTTAATTGGCTTTAATTCAGTAAAGTCAGCTCTATCAAGTGAAGTACACAGATATGCACCCAAATACTTTTCTAGTTTAGGTCATTATAAAGAACACGAAGGAAAACTGTTCTATGATTCACAGACCTAAATGTGAGTTGTGTTGAAGGATTTGTCCTACCCAATGTATGTAGAAGGTGCTAAAGTGCAGGTCCTACAGCAGGCTTATTTCTCCTGTACATGATGTGGTTGGTCCTGATGCCGACTACTTTAGTGTGTATATCATGCTAATACTTCGGTCAGAAGCAATCAAGTTAAGCAAATTCAAACTCCATTTGAATTTTTAGTCTTTATTGTGGTTGTATATTTGCCTTAAAAGAAGTCTGGTTCCAAGAAAGTCTGATGCACTAACTCAATAAATTGGAGCACTTCGTCTCAAGCTGGACACTCAAAGTGAGAAGGAAGCCACAAGCACTGCTGCTGAGCAGAGCTTTGGGAAAAGAATAAATGCTTCCCAGCTCCCAAACTGTAGAGAATGTGGGTAAAGTTCCTTATTTTGTAAAAGTGAATTTATTTTAATTAAAAATTATTTGGCATGATTTCAGCTATACATAGCATTCATGTTATATATCCTGCTTAAATTATTTAGACCAGACTAGTAAAAACTGATAATTCAGGACTGGATATAACCAATTAGATTTACTGTATGATACACCATAATCTGATCAAGCAGTCTCAAGGGATTTGACTTGTTAGCATTTCAAAAGCCTAGGAGATTTTTGAATAATTTATTACACTTCTTTCAAGCTCATATTTGTTAATTCATTATGTAAAGATAAGGCAGATGTTTTACGGAGACTTGTAGCATATCTATTTTAACTTGTATTAATATGTTTCCAAAGACCTACTTTTGACAAGGAGCTCAGCTGAAAGTAACGGGTACTGGAAAAAGCTTTAGGAGCAGCTGAGGGTTGTGGCTTTCAGACTTTAGTCCAGAGATGCTGGGTCAGACTTCAGTCCAGAGGTGCTGGGAGTTCTCCTCACACCCTCCACTTTCTGAAAAATAAGTTCTTTTCATTTACTTCTCCCTGTTTTCTGTCTCTGGCCTCTCTACCAAGTTCAGGTTTAATACGTCTACCCATGCTTCCGCTAGAAAATACAGCACCATTTCTTGCATCAGAATCTCCAGAAATAAGTGTGAACTTGATTAAACAAATTGACGCAACCACAGTTCAATCTGATGCAGTCATTTTTCACCCTGCCCACTAAGGTGACTTGCAAGCTGGCATTTGCTCGCCCTGTCAAACACCAGGCAGTACAACCTCCTGTGCTACAAGGGCAGTTGCTCCCAGGGAGGTGGTTTGCTCCTTCCCCTGCAGCCCAGGTTATTTTTGCTTTGTTCTCATTCTGTCCAGGAATGAGTTATTCACCAGAGGTTTGAATTCCTGTGAACAAACTTTACTGTGTTCATTTGGAAAAGGGCACACATTAGTTACTTGATCGCTTCTCTGGAGCTCGAGGCAGAAGAATAATCCCCAAGGGTTGCAAAACCACATCTTCCAGCACACATCCCTCTTCTACTGTGAACTGAGCAACGGCACCAGAGTGGCCCTGTGCCCAAAGGTACCATCTTATAGGGATGCAAAATTGAAGCATAACCTTCTCTTCCTTCACTGAGTAAGGATGCCAGCTTTCACAGCCCACACAGATCTAACCACTCACTGTAAAACATTTTTACCTGGATTTCTGTCACAGCTTAAGACAGCTACAAATTGTATTTTCGTCTCACTAAACTGTTTTTAAGCGTGCTTACCCCAAATGTAACTTCATTTTTGGTAAATAGGTTGTTTGCATAATGACCTTTCTCCAGAAGAACATGCCTGTAGTACCACCTTCACATACATCTGCAATATAACTCCCTACATCTTATTCTTTATATATGCTGCTGTTCTGATTTTACTCCAAAGAACCAGCTACCTTGGGTAGTACAGCTAGGTGCTGCCCACACCAGAACTGACCATAAAGTAGGTCTTGGCACAGAAAAGGAGGTCGGCACTAGGAGCCAACCCCTTGCAGCTCACAGCATGCTCCTCGGTGAGAGGCAATGTCCCACACGGCCAATTGAAATTACTTGGTACATGAAAGGAGGATTAAGAGTCAGATATACTCATATCAGGAAATAGATAAGAGCATCCTTCTGAAACACCTGCTCTACCTGAAGAAAAGCTTCCAATAGCAAATTCTGAGATACTCCTCATGCTAGGAGCCCACTTCAGTCTTAGGGATTTCCTGATGAGCTAAGCTGACAATCACTGAAATAAATGTGCGGAGTCACTCTGAAAATACAGAGCTCCAATTCTCGACAGACTCTAACAAGCAGCCTGCTTTCAAACACAATGTCTGAAGAGTCCTATCTATCTAGAGTGCTTCTCCGTGTTTCCTCACTGCCAGCGCTAGAAGAGACATGATATTCCTCAGCTGCACCAAGAGAGGATTTGTCTCTCAGTAACAAGGACTTCATGACAAACACCCACATCTCCTAACAGCAGGTTTCCTCACCTTTGCCGGCTGGCACAGAGTAACAGAGAACACCAGGTAACGCAGGGTTTTCTGTTCCCATCCCTGTACCCCCTCAAAGAAAAGCATCATTAGGTTCTGGTATAAACCCAAAGCTCACCACTGTAGCATATTAAGCAAAACAGAGCCAAGTTATTTAATATCTGTGTTTAGATACCAACTAGTCAACAACTGGGGTCACCCAGAAATCTATGGCAAAATTCATCTCATTTAAGTAAGTAGGAAATAGTTACAATCTAAGCAAGTAGCTGCAATTCAGATACTTCTCTTGGGCTATGATGGATCTGGAGCTGTTTCTCTCTGCATTCCTTCTATAGCCAGTAGACAGCTATCCTAAACTATCAGATGTCTAAACTTAGGGTGATATGAAACCCACTGTTCTTCAGTTAGAACAGCAATTAAATTCTGCACATTTACCCTACAAATAGCCCTATGATGTATGCAAAGCAAGGTTATAGTCTTACCCATGGAGAAAAAAAGGGAAAGAAGAAATTACGTGGAGATTTCCTAGAAGACTGAGCACTTCTGCTGCAACAGATGTCCAAGTATGCCAGGTCAAGAGATTCAGACAACTTGAAGAGATGTTTCCTGTAACTGAAGGCTACTTGAAAGCAAAGTTGTCTTGCAAATCTACAGACATGTAAATGAGTACACTGTGACCCAGCAAGCATACTTCATGAATAAGCATTACCTCTCTAAGTGAGGGTTGGGCCCACCTGAGGAAGTTCCTGCTGTTGTCAGTTCGATACTGTACTGCCCAACAGTCCCTCACAGGAAAACAGATATTTAGGCATCCTTTGAACCAAGGCTGATGGCACTTGCTAGCACAGGTCATGTCAAATATCTCCTCCATTATAAGTCATTGCTATCTTTTGAGGGTCAGCAGTTAAAGTTTGGCAAGACTACACGGTGGGCATCAGCACCAAGCAGAAAATTTTTTGTATGCATGCACGTAGTAAGACAGCGCTATAACACACACCAGTGTGCAATATTGATCTAAAAAGAAATCCAATGATAAAGCTGGAATGATCCCAACATTTAATATTATTCCTTAGTAATCTAGAATATTTTTTTGGAAGAATAACAAGCTTTGAATTAACTCATTAACTAGAAAGCAGATTCTGATCCAGAAATTTGTATTTTATCTTGATTCCATTTTCAAAACCATCTGGGTGTAAATCACACAGATAAACTAGTGTCAAAAATACGTGGCTATTGCTAATTATGGTATGCTGTGCCATTTCTCCCACCACCTGCTAATGATGACACAACATTACTCAAGAATAAAGCCTGATAAGCTTGATGAATAATTTTTGGGCTATTTTTTTTTCAGCTTGCAAATGATCTCTGAGCAGATTTTTCTCCCCCCTCTATCTAACTTGTTATTTAAAATTAGTCACAATGGTTTTGGTGACTAATTCCTGATCTGTAACTTGTTTATGAGCATTGAATTGCAAGTGTTTGAGATTTGAAATTCAAATCTTCAGGCACAATTCATATTTGACATGTAACTCAATAGCAGTTTACTTGCTGCCTAGCTAGCACCACAGTCTCCATCTCAGGATTAATATTTGCATTTGTAGACTCAAAGCTCACTTTCTATCAACTTGTGACAATCGCTTACAGTTTCCTGCACCTTCACAGACCGTCCAAAGAATGCAGAAAGAGTGCAAACATTAAAGGAAGCTTGCAGTTGCAGGTTGGAGGAAGAGGTGGAAGGGGTGAGGAATTACCTGAGATTACTGCCAGGTTCCACATGGAACAGAAAGCTGGGAGACAAGTGCTCTGCCTGCCTGGGATCAGGGAACTGAGCACTGAGAAAAAGCACAACCACAGGAAACCACTCGGGATGGTGCCTGCTATCACCCAGTCTCCGCAGGCAGTGACACTATCTTGCAACCAAATATTTGTGGAAAGGAGCCTGATAAAAAAAAAAATCACAGACAGCATCCTCTGGCTTGTATTTTGCAGGACTCCTGCAGTGCTTTAAAAGGAAGATAAGTTAAACTTTGAGAAATAGCCTGCACTTTTAATACAAAACAGATTGGCTGAACAGTAGAAGTAGCTTGTGAAGCAGCTGTAGCATCTGCCCCCTCAGACTGCAACTACACCCTGTATGACAACCCCCTGCACCTGAACACTCCGTGCCATCTTACAGCTCAGTCCACTGCTCATAGGACTGGTTATTTATACAGGAGGGCACAAGCTGATCCTAACAGCCCCTCCAGCCTAAAGTTGGTGAATGTGTCACTGTAGAAGCTTCTAGAACTCTTATGTTATCCTGACTGCCCTGCCACAGGTACTTCAGAGATGTGCCATAACCAATATTAAACTTAATTTTTAATTAAAACACCAGAGAAGAGTTAAAGTTCAGTTTAAATTTTGTCCTATTAATTACGATTAAAGTACTTCTCACAACTTGCTAGTAGCATTTTTTCATTAATGCAGTAATTTCACTCATTAGTTTTCATCTGCAAGTCAGCCTCACTTACACACCAGCACATGGGCTTGCCTTGTAAAAATAGATGAACAAAAAAAAAAGCAACCAAAGCCACCCTTTCCAATGAAAGCTTGTCCTGTGATTCTACTTGGGAGGTTAATTCAGCCATATGGTCACAATTTGCAGTTCTGTTCCAAGGACATGAAATGCACGATCAAATTTCTTGCAAGTTTGAGTAAGACAGGACCACATTGATGGAAGATCTGACTCATCAAGAAGCAGGTAAATCCCTAAAAGATAGCTTAACACTCCAATGGTTGCTTCAGATTTATTCATGTCCTGCCAGTTTCTAAACTGTGGAAAATAGTTGTGCACTTGCAAGTTGCTTGGAAAAATATAGCCAGTCTTTTGTCCTAGTGTTCCTGGGGTAAAGTGCTCAGGTTTCCACCTTCATGGCGATGTTTCTCAGCAGTGCAGTACATCTTTAGCTATCTGTCAGGGGGACTCCCATTTAGACTTCCGGAGCCCATCTCATAGTCCAGGGAAGCTTTCACGATGGCAGGTCCAGGGCAAAGTTACCATCCCATCTGTTAACCCACTCAAAGGACCTGGCAGAGACAGCTGAGCACAGCAAGGAGAATACAGCTGAGTCCTCCAGGCTCATCTCATTAAACCCAAAGTTTAGAGTCGGGGAAATACCCTAGATCAACAAAAACTAGCTCAAGAGAAGACATGTTGATCCAATGTCTAGGCAAGAGAACAAGGGAATATAGGACTTACTGGCTGCTAGTCCTGTAACAGCACAGTGGGAATACAGAGAGCACTGGGCTAGCTGCTGTTGGATGTTACTCAGCAGGAAACTCAAAGCTTCTGCCTTGCTTTGTACAACCTCTTTATACCCAGATCATAATTTATTGTGTCCTCCTTACCAAGGAAAATTTTCTTTAATGGAGAATACAACAAACTAGGTTTTAAAATAATTTTGGAAATAAAACGCTACATCTGGCAGTTAGGCACTGACAGCATGCATTTTACTGGCAGCAGCAAGGATAATATACAGGATGGGACAAAACCCAAAAGGTGGAGGAATGACCTTGGGACTATGTCCATGGGCTGTAAATGTGTTCCCTGTTGCTGTGTTTAACCCCAAGAGAAAGGTGAAAGTGAAGAAGTGGGGCTTGGGTGACGATGTGGGACTGGTAATAGGACACAAACCATTGCCTCCATAAACAGGCTTGCCCTGCGACACCAGGGCAGCAGTCACAGGTTTTACTCCATGCGGTGCCGGGGCAATTAGAAGTCATGGGGCATTTCTTGTTCCAGCTCAGTTTCTTGCTTACACTCCTGTCACCAACAACGCTGCTGTCAGGGGTTACTGAGACCTGCTCCATACCTTCCCAGACAGACCTTGCCACCCTCTGCCTGTCCCCAGGGGAATGGGGACCCAAGCATCAGCACCACTGACTGCTTTAAGTAAACACTGCATTAGTTTAAATCATTAGGGAGGGGCTGGGTTTCTTTTGTTTTCTTTCCTACTTGTCCCTACCACCCCATCTTTATTCCTCAAACACCCCACCCACACATCCCCCACACCCCCCATTTTGCTCTCTTTATGCTGTTAGGACTCATTTGCTAGTTCCCATTTCTCTGGGAAAACTGGACAGTGTGCTGGAATATCTCCCCCTTCTCATGGTCTGCTTCATACAGTAAAAGCAGCCAGACGACAAAGCACATGGGGTACCATACATCTTGGGCAAAGACATCCTCATGAGGCACAAGGTGAAAGGCTCTGGTCTTCACTATAAATTGAAAACTACTGTAAAAAGGCCTGAGGGGGGAAGGAAAGAGGAGAGACTCATCTCATTTGTTAGACCTCTGCCACAGCTGCCTCACTATTATTGGCTTGGGAAATTACTGTCAACATGCCCAGCTTTCCAGACAAACTCATTCAGTGATGTTACTCCTACTCACAGTGTTCCTCACAGAGGTTAGGAAGGAAGTCTGCGTGCAGACCACTGTGCCACATACCCGCCACCAGCATCTGGCCTGCAAGAAAGACTTCAGCAAGCTAAAGGCAGAGTATCATTCACTATCAGCAAAGAAAAAAAAATAATCACAAAGTGACTGGCTTAACAATAAGTCCTTCACCATTGAAAGCCCATAGCTCAACAGTAATTTAACAGCCTAGAGGAGATGCTGCAGTTCCAGCACAGGCTAGGCAAGAGCAGCACAGGGCACATTAGTGTAGAAGGTCAGACTAGGTGCCCTCCTCTTCTCAGTGGAGCAAGGATCCACCAAAAGACAGAACTGGACCCAATCTTTGTGTGACACCACCCTGAGCTCCATAGATTCCACCTGTCATGCTGGCCATGTGAAGTACACAAGCTCACTGAAGCTTATCCTCTGCCCACAGACCCGATCACCAGTTAGTCTTAATCTGCAGGGCCACTGAAACTGATGGGAAGACAGTCCCACACAAGAGCTATGGCAAACCTGGGACAAAAAAAAAGTAAAAGTCAGTTCTTAAAGTACTTTGGCTCCAGTTGCCAGAGCAACAAAAGCCCACCTCTTCACGAAGTCACTTAGGAATTGAATTGAAAGCCAGGAGAGAAGGGAAAGTAAAAAGCTGCAGGTAACAGTGGTTGAGTTTGGAAAAGTCAAATGAGCAGGTCTTTGGCAAAGGAGGTCTCAACTTGTTTCTGCATGACCCAGATCCTGCTGATGGGCTAAAAACATATGTCTATTGGAGAGAGAAGGGAATGGGATGAGCAGGAGACCACAGATCATGCAACAGAAAGCCCTGGTGAGTCCAGAAGCCTTGTTGACGCCCCTAGAGTCAAGGGCAACTAACCTCCAGGGACAGGAAATACTGTGAAGAGATACCTGCAGATCCACCCACCAACATCCACTTCTCTTCTTCCCCCTCCTATTACCTGTCTCTCTCCAAGCTGACACACCCCAACACACTAGATGGAAAACATCATGTGTGTTCAATGTGATGACAAGCTAGTAATCACGTACAAGACACATGCTCTTACGTTGTGCATGAAGCACACACGATACACCACAAAGTTACATGTATGTATTTTGCCTGCATGCCATGTATCTTAAACTGTACAGAAGTTGTCCTCTACCAGAGACACCAGCTGATCACTTGCATGTCAAGACTATAGAAACAGCGTCTTTCCCTCAAAAACACATGCTCAGAAATGACCTAATTAAAGAATCTCATTTTCAAAGTAGTTGCATCCCCCCACACACACCCCTTTAAAATATGAACTTGGACTTCTCCAGGACTTTACAGAGAGGGCTTCTGGAGAGCCAGAAAGTCATGAGAACACCTTGTTCTTGAGGAGAAGAGCCTCCATGCCATAGCAGCATCCAGATTTCATTAGCGCAACTCCCACTCAGTTAAGAGCTCCACTGACCACCAATCTATAAACCACACACCCATGTTCTAAAGAGAGTAACAAAGCTTGCAGCGCTTACAAGCCACAAACATTAAATCGTATGTATTGTTTATTTAAAAGCATCACAAGTTTCTCATTTGTGTGATTAACTACCTGCTCAGTGCTATAATCAAATGAAAAGCCCGGATCTCTGCTGACCCCAAAACACTTAAAACAATCAGTAACAGCTAAATAAGAACTGTGCTCTGTTCTACTTTCCGTTTTACCTTTCCATATAGGTTTCTTCCCCTACACAGCCCCCAGTGCCCCAGCAAGATGACATAAGTCTTTCCAGGTCCTTAAAAGCATTTTCACAGACCTATTTTTAAGTCTATGAAAGTCACCTTGTTAATTGTGTCTTCTTGACTTCCTCAGATGACCACTTCTGAGGATGACTTCACTTCAGGGAAGGATTTGACTGTTTATGTAGACATCCACAGAAATGAGCAGAACAAACATCTCACAGATGGCTTATTACATCTGGTGTTAACCCCAGCAAGGATCTCTTTTAGGGTTCAGGAATCAGTGAGCACCTGTGTCAAGGAAGACTACACAAATTGCACATGCTTAAAGTGATATTGCAAACATGGCATTTTAACGTCCTCACCATCTTCTGGCAATGTGCACTCTCAGCCCAGAAAGCCAACTGCATCCTGGGCTGCATCCAAAGCTGCGTGGCCAGCAGGACGAGGGAGGGGATTCTGCCCCTCTGCTCCGCTCTGGTGAGACCCCACCTGGAATACAGCCTCCAGCTCCGGAGCCCCCAACATAAGGAGGGCACAGACCTGTTGGAGCAGGTCCAGAGGAGGCCATGAAGGTGATCAGAGGGCTGGAGCCCCTCTGCTGTGAGGGCAGGCTGGGAGAGTTGGGGTTGTTCAACCTGAAGAACAGAAAGCTCCAGGGAGATCTTGTAGGCTCTTCCAGTACCTAAAGGAGCTACAGGAAAGATGGGGAGGGACTTTATGAGCAAGTGCAGTGATAGGACAAGATGTAACAGTTTTAAACTGAAAGAGGGGAGATTTAGATTAGATATCAAGAAGAAATTCTTTACTCTGGTGGTGGTGAGACCCTGGCCCAGGTTGCCCAGAGAAGCTGTGGCTGCCCCATCCCTGGACGTGTTCAAGGCCAGGTTGGATGGAGCCTTGAGCAACCAGGTCTAGTGGAAGGTATCCCTGCCTGGGGCAGAGGGGTTGAAACTAGAGGATTTGTAACATCCCTTCCCACTCTAACCATTCTATGATTCCCTAACAGCCAGGGAAATGCTATGCATGACTCGAGTGTAAGAATTAAGCATAGTACCTGAGCTAATTTTAGACTATCTTGAGCTGGAATTAATACAAAGCAGCCAGAGCAGCAGGGAGCCTGGCTGGCAAAGCCCACCTGGGGAGCAGGGTCTGTACCTGACAGGTTACCTTTTGCTGGCCTCTGCTGCTGCTGGCATTAAATTAGTTGGCCCAGACAGAGCCTGGTAGGGAGAAGAGCACAAGCCACACTCACTCCTCTGATGACAGCCTCAGCGGGTCCTGCGGTGGCACTGTTTCTTCGTCACCTGCAGACCCACCATCCTGATTCATCGTGTCAGCTCTCCATTTATCACGGCAGTAGGGCAGGAGAATGTATTAGCTCTGGTTTCACACTCTCATCTTACCTACTCCTGAGAAAGTTTCGAGCCTCCTAACTCTTGCCATCAGCTGTCAAGATAATTAGAGTTATTGTTTGTTGCAGCAAAGCACTTTGATTGACATCCTTGTAAGTGCAGAGCTACTGTCCTGTGGCAGAACTGGAGAAAAGCATATTTGTGCCACTAGTTTCAAGGCAGGTAGAGAAGAGCTGGTTTGTTATTCCTCCTTTGGCTTCCCCTTTACGGTTTTTATTTAACAGGTGACAATGCATTTTTTTGGGTTTAGCTTTATCTTAAGTGGGTCAGACAGTCACTGACTGCTGTTTCTTGATTTGATGTTACATCCGGAGAGGGAAGGGCAAAGCCAAGCAAAGCTTGGTAGGAAGACGCGTTTAGCACATCCTTATAAAGGCCCACAGCACCAGTTTTAGGAAAGTGTCACCAGAACTCTTTTGACTCCAGCCTCAGGAGTTTTGCTAGGTCACTGCTTCTCCGTCGTACATATTACAAAGAAAGAATAGACATGAATGGCTTAGAAATGCCTTTCCGCAGGTCCGCATTTCTCCTTCCTTCAGTTACATCAGACCTTTCCTGTTCTTCATCTGTACAATCTAATCCCCACCTAATGTTTTACTATGGCACAAACCCCCCAAGAATAAAATATGAACAAATCTGCAGTAATGAGGACAGACTAACTTACATGAGAAATGTAAAAGAACAAAACTTGCCTCTTCAGCTAAGCAAATAATATTCTGAAAGACTGTGCTTGCAACCAAAGCTGCAGTACCTGCTATAGTTTAACGAATGCCTAAGGTGATGTGACATACTATCAGGTGGTTGTGTTCATCCAGGACAGGCATGATTTTACTTTAATCTCAGTTCTTTCTCCTCCATGGAGAAAATCATTACCTTTCCCAAAGCGCAAAGCTGACATGGAAAGTTTCACCTGAAATGGCTCAGCTTTTATAAAATTACAATGAACCCGAACCCTACCCAATAAAGCAGCAAGTTTTTGGTAACCCCCCAGAGTTCTGTTTTTCCACAGATATTGTGGCACATGATGTCTGACCCCTGAGGCCAGGATCAGGCTCCAACAAAGACACCCATACTGAAAAAGCACAACCCTGCCCTGCACTGTATTTCCCATATGCATTAACAGGAAAACAATGCGCAGTATCTGACCTCTCCAGATAAATTGTTCTAATTTGAATAGACTGTAAATCTTCAGCCTGGCTGCATTTAGCCTAAAGGCCTGTCTTAAACAGCTGCTCTTCTACCATCTTTTCTCCACCCATTTAGTACAAGGCTGATGGAAGTGCATCTCCTGAGTATTTTTCACCCTAGCAAGATATGGAGGAAATAACAGATCTCATTTTAAGAAGCGGCTTCATCACCAACAAAAAGATCTATGTTCAATGGATATTTACTGTTTGTAAAGAAAAAATAATTGGCTGGTCTGCACTGTGCAGATTACAGGTTTTTTTCAAACGTTTAAAACTGAAGCTGGCACAAGCCCAAAGACACTGTAGCTATTAAAATTCTTCCTGCTTCTTGCCTTTTAACTAACAGAAGCACACTGGTCTATTCCTAATTAACAACATGATGGGGTTCACACTACAGCGAGGTGACTTTGGGAAGGGGTGGGGAAAAACACAATATTAGTAGTAAAGAAGTATTTGCATATTTTGTTTACTCTTAGGCTCAGCATAGAAAAGCACATTCAGAAAACACAAAGTGAACACCAGAGTTCATTAATGCTCCAGCAATTTTTTTTGGTCCCCGTTTTCTCCTATTCCTCCACACGGTAACCCAGACCTCTGGTGCGGCACCACGAGCCGTAAGCTCTGCGCCTCCCCGGGGTTTCAGAGGGGCTGACAGCACAGAGCTGAACGTCTGCCTGGCGGCTCTGCAAGCGGCCCACTTCCCAATCACAGCCCCAGAAGCATCCCAGCGCTCTCTACATTCCCACTGAACTCTTCCTACAATAAAAAAAATAATAAAGTGAGACACATTACAGCTAGCAACAGCCAAAGCTCCTCCAGCACTTTTTGCTAAGCAAGAACAGGGATGCAGAAATCTTCTGCCTAATTGCATCTCCATGCTGCAGTGACCTGCCATGCCCTGCCCGTGTTGAAGGCAGTGGGGTGGCTTGATCCCTTAAAAGATCTCAGCTCTCAGTGCAAGATGAGCATCTGCAATTAGCAGCACGTATCAGTTTCATCTGTCTCCAGTGCCCAGGGGAGCCAACTGTCAGGATAGCTGCAGCTGTTTTAATAAAGCTCAAACCTGCTGTCTAAAGGTTAGTCCCCTTCTAAACGCTGCAGGTGGCCTGGCTTTGTGGGGCACTCGCACAAAGGACTCGGCTTCCCTTGTCCCTTTGTGATTTGGTGGCGCAAAGTGAACAGAGAAGGAGGCAGAGCTGGTGGGGGCAGTCCCGCGGCCCTTGGGAGGGGATGGCTCAGCAGCAAGGAGCACCACCGCCAAAAGCCCTCCAGCAGCCTGGGAACACGTGCAGCAAGTGCTCGGAGCCAGGATACAGAGAGAAGGATTGATAACACACTAAAGGGCAGCTTACAGGCTGTAGAGGGAGGTAGAGACATGAAGGAGGTGACCTGCACTCAATAGTGAAAGCTACTGAACACCTCCATGCACCTCCAGTGAAGTGGAGAGCAGCTGTACAAGCCACCTTCCCTCTGCCTTCCTCCTGGGGAGGCCAATGCCAGCTCCCACATCCCTCTCAGTCCTCCAGCTCCCTGGTACGATATCCATGGAACATGGGACAATGACTAGCAGCAGGGCCAGCAGTTGAATTGCCATGGGTCTGTCCACCCACTCAGGACCAGCTCCCCATTTGGCTCTTCCATTTGTGACCAAGCAGAGAAGCAAAAAAGGAGCGTTATGTGTCTGCATATCTAATCTTGACCTGGCCTGGAGCACTCTGAGTGAGAGACTGAGACTCCATTCCCAGAGTTAGATCACCTACTGTCTTTGACGTGTCTGTCTACAGCAGTTCCCATCAGGGCAGCACAGGCAGGAGTAGCCCCTCCCTTTACAGAAGGGAGCAGTTTCTTGATCTGTTGAGAAACTTCGTTAGCATAACATTGTGCCACTTCATTAATGTATGATTTAATGCCATCAAAATAGCCTTTTAATGATTTCTGCCAGCAACTGCCCTCCAGCACACATCTCAACAGAATCCTTCGCTATCCTCCCTCTAGATATTTCCTCACCACTCTTCCAGTCATTGTCATCTTTAGGGAAGTTTATAGTTTGTTACTAGCCCTGAATAAAACACCCACCTGAATGAAGCTTGAAGAAAACCCCGGCTAGTTGCTGGAAAGGAAGGCCCATCAGGCTGTAACAGCCACCATTCATCCTCTGGAAGCATTTCATGGCAGCACGGGGTAACCCGTGAAGCACCACACTTGGCCCTGGATTTGTAGAAACAGGGCATGTTAACACAGCTGCGGGGAAGGCTGAGCCGGGAAGCCCATTGGCACTTGCTAATTGTTGACCCGGCATCACGGGAGGAAAAAGAGTACAGACACCTGAGGCTGGCACTCTCTGTACTGGGACCAAACCCAGCAGTATCGAAAACCACTCTCATTCAGAACATTTCTTGCACATCGCTTGGGGCAACAAAGCTTCTGCCGACCTCTGACTGAATAGAGGGTCAGGGCTGAATTTTAAAAAGCGCAATCAAATCACTTGCACTCTAGCATCCTACAAAGAATCTCTCAGTGGATAAAAAAAATAATCAGAAGACAATACTGCAGTTAATACTAATCTAATGATGGATTGTACAACACAGAACAATACTTAGCAAATTGCTGTGTTCTGTAACAATGGAAAGTCTAACCAAGTTCGATTAGAAGGGGAATTGGGGGGCAATCGTAGGACAATAACTGAATTAGGTGCAGCCACTCAATGAAGTACCATCCTCCAAAAAACAGGCAGCCCATCTGACATGTCAAGCACAGAGCATTCATCCTAGTTCAGACCAGAGTGACAGACCCTTAGTGCCACATTTACACTTCTCAAGGTCTTTTCACCCATTTCCCTTCTTTCTGATCTGAAAAAAGGCACTATTCAAAGGAAAGGAGGTAAAAAAACAGAACAGCATCTTAATGCAGAGAATGGGGAACATTTGCATAAAATGAGATTGGAGAGGCTTTCAGCAGCACAGGCTGTTTCTGAGCAGATCAGGGTGGCTGCTTGATTTCAGTGCATCAGAGCCTAAATGGAGCAAGACTGGATGTTTTTGAGACAGTGGCCTTGACAAGATCATTATTTTTTTTTCTCCTTTATCCTGAGACACCAGGACATATGTGCTGTGCAACATCCTGCTGAGGCTAATGCAGCTGCCAGACACCAACATCAGCACTCCATGGGGAAGCTGAGCCATTTGTGCTCTCCTTGGAGCCTTCATTGTCACACTGGGACAAGCGCCTGGTGTTTTCCATTGTTTCAGTAAAGCACCACCCCCGTCAAGCCTCCACCTTTAAGCAGGTCCCCAGGGACCTCAGGATCAGCACGTTTAACTCAAACTGCTTTTGTACAGACCGCTGCAGTGCACCTCTCCAGTAGCAAACCAGTGTCCACCACCATACGCTGGCTTCTTAAGAGTGACATTCAAGAATGGTGTCTTCTACACGCTCCATGCCTCACCATGCCAGAAGATCACCTTCCACTCTGTGATGAAGAGATAAATTTCCTTGGTCTACAGACTGTCCTTTGATAAACTCATTCCACTTCTCCAAAAACACAACAACAGGGAAGTGTTCCCAAGTGGGAGTCTTTCCTCGGAGTCTCATTTGAGCGCTGGCTGCCCTGGAGCTGAGGTTCATACCGGGCAATGTGTCTGTAAAGAGAGGAACCCCACGGCAGACAGGTGGGCTCCAACAAGGAGGCAACACCCAGCAAGCTGGAATTCCCGTGGAATGTAGCAGCTACAGAAGGCAGCATTACAGTCACAGGCTCTGCAGCCAGTGTCACTGATCCCAGGAAGCACTAAACACTGCCACCAGCACGCACAAATGAATTTCAGTGCCTCTTCTGTGCTTTTTAGATGAAATAACCTCTTGGTACAAGGATGGGTCAGTCTGTCTAATCAGTTAGGGGTTAGGCAAAGAGCAAAATGGGAAGAAAGGACAAATAAATAGTGCCAATTATTTTTTTCAGCTCATTTCAGACTCTCTCCATCTCCACCCGAGTCTATTTCTATCCCTTGCAGCTCCTAGCATTTTTACCCACCATCATGCATCGTGTTTATTCAGACCCGCCATTTGGTTTCTCAAGTCCTCCTCATCTAATCAGTGAAAACTTTATCTGTCTCTCCCCAAAATGAAGACTCGGTGAACTATTTCAGAAGAGATGCCAAGGGCATATCTTTCTGCTGACAGGCAAAGTCTGAGAAAACTGCCAAATCACGGTCCTGATACCCTATATGACAGTCTATTCAATGCATTAACTGATACTTTATGGCATTAAAGAGATAACAAGTTTTTAAAAAAGCTCCTGATGCCAAATCTCAGATGACATCTTTAACTCCAACTGCCAAAACTTGTGCTTACTCATCCGTTGTTATTCTCCGTCACATGTTTTCTGAATGGGAAGTCAAAACGCTGAACGTATTTTAACCTAAATAATCATGCACCGACATCAGCAGCAGCAGCTGCTCTAAATCACTGTCATGTTTTATGTTTTAGGAGGAAAACTAGATTATCCCCCTCACACAAAATGTATTTCTGCTGGTGCCGTTCCCAGGGAGAGGAACCTGGATGGGAGTCAGGGAAGGCTGGGGTCGGTGCTGAGCAGGCAGGAGCAGCCGGCAGAGCGGGAGGGAAGAACTCAGAGTGGTTTTCTACAGAGGGACAAACTTGAATCGGAGTTAGAAAAACTTACCTAAGCATATAACAACATATTATCAGTATATACTGACAGTGTTATAATGGATAATATGATGATGTATTTATGTAATAAATACAATAACCACCTAAGCTGTGAGCAACATACGAGCAGCAACTATAGGGTTTTCGCACTGCATTCTCTGAGTCAGCCCAAGGTCCTCCCTGGGCAGCTCTGGGGCTGGTCCAGCTCTGGCTGCGGCCAGCAGCATAGAAGGGGAAGATGTGTAGGGTCTCACTTCAGGCCACCTTGGGTTTCCCAGCTTGAGGACCACGCAGCACTGCTAGTGGCGGGCAGCTAGGCACAAACACAGATTTCTAGATCCATCAGGGAAATACCTAATCCTGCCATCTCCGCACTCCTGCCTGCCACATGGCCTTGGTGGGTCCCTTTTGCCAGAGCCCCTCCTGCCACCAGGACACTGGGAACAGCTGGCAGACTCCCCAAGGTTTAGAAACCCCAAAAATCCACTGTAAGGAAACTATTCCCAGCCGACACTGGGAGAGTCTAGCAGGTCCTGTGACACTGGACGCCACCACTTCATATGGAACAGCACGCTCTGCTAGGTGGAGCACAACGTACAGACCAACAGCAATGCTTGTTGAAACAGCCACATGCGTGAACATTGATTCTCATCCAAACCAGAGCATCAACTTGGGCAAACCAGACGCTGGGAAAAGCTCAGCCCTGAACTTTGCAGCTCATTTCCACCTAAGTTGTTGTCCTGGTTCCGGCAGG
>VZSF01000019.1:267722-282570 GCA_013398295.1 Chionis minor | reverse complement strand
TTATCTCGACCCACCAGCCTTTCGGTGTATCTTCTCTTCCCTGCCCCCCTGAGGAGGGCAGTCACAGAGCGGTTTTGGTGGGCACCTGGCCTTCAGCCAGCATGAACCACCACAGAGGAAGATGATAAGAGCCTTCAAATATGCAAGGGTTGCTAAAAAAGGTCTGTGAATAGTACATCCATGTCTGCACAAGGATGATTCACCAGTAGAAAAATTCTCAAACAGCAAGGGTGATGAAATCCTGAAACAAATCACTTGGGGATGTTATGGAGTCTCCATCTCCAGAGACTGTTATGAACCATTAGGATGAGCGTGCATCACAATCAGCATAGGCGTGTTGTTCCTGCTCTTGGAGGAGGGATAGACTTTCGTCAGTCCCTTTCAGCCTTTGGTTTTGCAGATGAACTGAGATCAACCAACAGGAATTTCTCACCGCACGATTTCTCCCCTCCTTAATCATATGAGTCTCCAAATGCCTCCTCTCCCCCATCCAGTCTGCTAGACCATGTCTTACAAATTCCCACCCAGGTAAATTGTAAAGTCTTAAAAGAGGCAGCCCCTGCACCCAAACTCCCTGTACATCCAAAGAAAGAGGAGAACCACCTTCCACTCTTCTTTTTGCATGCTACATACCACAGTGAGCACAACTGACAGCAGCTGGCTACGCTGATAGAAAGTGTTTGAAAGGATATTTGTTCAGCATCATGCCTGTCCTGTACGGAGTCAGCAGATATGACCCCTTCTAACTGCATTTCTCTGAGTAGCAGGAAATAATTCAAGTAAAATAGGCAGTGGAGCACCTCCTTCCTTGTTCTCTTTTTAAAGAAAATACTGGTGGTATCAGATCCTCTTTTTTTCCTTTCTGTCCAAAGCAACTCTTGAAACATCAATAAAGCAGGAGTGTTAAGTACCTTGCTGAAATGTGAATGCAGATGGATCAGAGGTCTAAGTTTAGGTTCATGTTTTCTGTTCTTATGGAAGGGAAATGGGACATCCAGAGCTGTTGGCTAATCATCTCACAAAAAGAATAATTCTAAAAATATGACTTTACTGAATATTCTGCAAAATAAGCCTACCAAAACAAAGCCTATTAATAAAATCACGGGATTTACTGGCCTCATCTGTTACTGATGAAGACAAAGTGTAAAAGAACAATCTTCCACTGGATTTGAGCAAGATCTACACTCTTCATAATTTTTACGATAATTACACCTTTCAGATGCAGAAGATCCACCTGGCAAGCAAGCCTGACCTTTTTTTAAGAGTCACTGAAGTCATCAGTCTTATGAGCTTGGAGAAGTGTGATTAAAGTCAATAATGAATTTCAAAGTGCAAATTTAGACATATTCTGACAAACTCATGGAGTCTTACAGAGCAATCATTGGCTTTTGTAACATTTCTTTCAGCCTGGCCACCCCAAATCCTACCTAAAAAACCCCATCCTTTGTGTGCATGACCTTTGCCTGTTATACACAGCTGATCACGTTATAGATACAGATAACTGGCTGCTGAAAGGAGAAGCAGTGACAAGCACATCAGGGCTGCATGCAGAGGAGCATCTCCTCCTTCAAATATTCCTTCTCACGCTGCTGGCAAATCTCTACAGGCTGGACATGTGGTGATGGTGGAAGAAAAAAAGTTGCTCGCTGTGTAGTAAACGAACTAAGAAGAACTGTTTTCCTAAGGACGTGTGCCCTGTGCCCCCTAATTTTTTCCTGCTGCTTATCCATCTCCCTCTCCTATCCCCTATTTGCCATGCTTGACAGCATATGCCATGATTATGTGTGTGCTGATGGATCAGCCAGCGCGTGCATGCTGATTGACCAGCTGGCTGTTGCCTTTTAGAAAGGACAGGGATCTGAATTATAACTGCTTTGCCTCACCGGGGAGTGCTAATTTGAGCTTGCATCTTCCACCCTGCCCTCACTTTGCTGGCAACTGCCAGCTAGAAGAGGATGGCCAAGTTCTTCACGTCTCCACTTTTGTCATACAGGTCCTCTTTCTGTGACTACCTGCCAATTCTTTACAGCACTCACAAAAAATTAGTATCTTTGAGCCCTCTGGCTAGCTGTCAAAACTATCCAAAAAGTTTAAGAATTATTCAGCGAACACTAATAGACAAGTAGTGCAATCAGGTATGTATCATTTTCCCAAGAGTCGGGCCGATAGTACATGTGCAACTGCACTTATGTGCAAAATCATCGCTCAAATTACAGGATGAAACATGAGTTTTGGTGATGTCATACATTACCATCTGTCAAATGAGTCACAGAAACCCGCTGGGTGCACACAGTCACCCTGTCCCAACTGTGAAAATAAAGCTTATTAGCTAAAACCTCAGCATGGTTCTGCAAACCTGCACCTTTCCAGATCTGTGTCTGAGTTCTCCACCATGTTCATTCAAGCACTTACAATTTTCTACGATTTTGCCATGCAGATTTTTTCCAACCCAAAGCAGTTTTTGGACAAAAAAATTAAGATTTGCAGGCCTGCCGTATGACTTTACACTCTTGAATTGATGTTTGCTATGTGGCACAGTGACCCTAGCCCAGTTTTCAGAGGCAATGCATGGCCTTAGCTAAAGGAAATAAAAAATTTCAAAGATTACCTTGATGCACAAAGTAAACACAATAAATATGTTAATTTTCCTAAAGGATTGCTTTGAAAAGCTCATCCTTTTCTCCCTTCCAAAAGGTAATTTATTTAACTGCAAGCCTGCTATTAGTAAACAATTACATCTTTTGAAACATTTGCCAACTCTAACTCCTCTGGACTGTTAACAGCATGGGAGCACACAATGATAGAATAACAGCAAAAAGATCTGAAGTAGATAAATACTGCAGGCTAGAAAAAGTACAATAACAAGGCCTGAAATAAGATTTCAATATGCACAGTGAAATGTAGCCTAGCTCCTGGGCTGGTGGTTTTATTCCCATAATGTTAATCAGAAACTCTGAAGCCTAGAAAACCTCTAAAACTCCTTTAATGCCCATTATGCAAAGTTTGAGATGGAATTTTGTTTATTGCAAATTAAACGATCCTTGATTCTCCACTACTTTACATCTTGACTTATAACTTCCAGTGTGGTGTAAAACGATGATGGAGCAAACTGACAGAATTTTCCTCCACCATACACTTTGCACAACTGGTTGTGATTACACAAGGCACTAGAAAGAAAAGTACCGGGCTGTCAGTTTTTTCAATACATCTTCCTTCTTGTTTCCTAGTTCCCACTGACTAACCCAATGTCCATCATTACACCAATTGTACTGATACAATTTGGCACCAATAGTGCCAAATTCCCCATAACACAAGAGTGAAGGCCATGACGTACTGTACTTCTTCCACCCTCACTTGGCTGTGGCCAGGACCTCTCACCACCTTGCAGAAGCCTCCTGCACACTTGGCTTGTCTGAACCTCTACCAAGCAAGCCCAATTTTAGCGCTCCACCAAAAAAGCCAGTGGTTCTGCAGATTCACAGGCGACCAGCAAAAACCCTACCACTGCCATAATCCTAGTGGCCATAAATTACAGATTTTAACATTTAATCAGGAAACTGGTGTATGACAGAAACAAGTTACCTTTTATTTGCATAAGATATAAGCTTTTGTTGCCTTAGCTAATAAGCTTTATTTTCTATTAGGATAGCTTTACCTGCATTGCTATGCCCAAAAAATGCTTTTGAGCGAAGACTCATTCAAATAAATCAATTTTATTCCTGCTTCTGAAGAATTTAGTGGCTACCTGCTTGAAATCTTGCCCATCTCATACCCACCGGGGAAAGAAAATGCGTTTTTGTAAAAGACAAGTCGTTAACAAAATGGAAATATCTTTTAAACTGGGAGGGCAGGCACTCAACATGGTACAAGTACTGGCGAAGCAGATGGAGCTCCCAGCCAATGGTCCAACACATACACATACCTGGGCAATCACCTGGGAATGTGCCTAGGAAGTACCATTCTTTCCTGACATTTCACATGTGATGCGAAAACTCCTCATGGCTGCATTCACAGACCCATTTTTAAGAAAAGGGGAAGGAGCTTCCAGCACTGAGTCCTGGTATTCTCTCTAGAAATGGAGCATCAGGAGAAACACATGTTTTTTCAGCCCAAGTCCTCTTCCACTTCATTTAGATGGAAATAGACTGCACGAAAGGATGCAGGGAAAAAAGCGAGCAAAAAAAGGCATTAATAGTAAGAGCAGCAAGGAAATATCTTTACATTCAAAAACTGGCGCTAAATTTACAGGCAGGCAGTTGAGATTTTAGGGGAATTAATGTCTGTGAATAAAAGAATGTTCAAAGTATTTGGCTGTACAAGGAGAGGTTTCAGAGAAGGGACAGCTCCTTCGTCTTGTATGGTGAACAAAAGGAGCATCTTGGATGTCTAGGACATCTGCCACAAAAAGATAAAATGTAAAGAAAATACAGTCCTCTTCCCATTCTTGCGCAAAAAGTGAGGAAACAAGATACAAATATTGGACAGCACAGTACAGGCCAACACAGAGACTTGATTTAACATACAATCTTTCAGCTTTCTGCTTGGATGAAGCTGTTAAAGGTCTCCATAATCAACAAATTTCACTTCTGCTGAGGAAAAGAGGGAGGCTGAACACATCAGCAGTTGCTTAAGAACATGCAAACAGCAAAAAAATTAGTGAGTCATTAAGCAGATGATGCTGAGGTTTTTAAGAGGTTCTTCCCAAGTTGTGCTACTCCTCTGCCTCAGAAGGCAGGATCACTGTGCTGCTCATGATGAGAGACGCTCCTTTGCATTTTTTAACAGAATTGGATGTAGTTTGTTTATAACCCAAAGTTCTGGCATTGCATTGGACGTGACCTGCAGGATCACAGCAGGTGACAAACCTCCCATGTCTTAATCCCACTTCACACTCTTTGCTAATCTCTGCCTGGGGACTTTGAACTACCAGATTCATCTGTTGAGATTTCCAGTGGCCCAGAGCAACTGTAAAACTTCATTTCAAACTCTCCTTATCTTTTCTGCACATTAGCTTCTATCTTTTTTTTCTTTTTTTCTTTTTTTTTCTTTTTTTTTAAATAGATGTAAAATCTGCAATTGATTTTGTGTAATGAGGCTCCTTTTCCCCACAGCAGTCCTAGCCAACAAGGGCACCACCTGAAAACTAATAAGCTAAATAATAATGTGAAGTGGCTCCAGCTTTCTGTTTATCATATGAATAGAAGCAGCACTGGTCACAGTAGGCATGGCCTTAACAGGAGGACATAAAGGACATACATTCACATAAAGCTTTGTGTCAGTGCAGCCTCTACAAGCTATGCAGAGATAGAATGTGAATAATTGCACCAGACGTGTCAAAACAACAGCAAGCATGGGAATGGTGCGGATTACTCAAAGTTGCTCAGCCATAGCTCTTGGGCAAATAAGGAAAATTGTGCACGTTTATAAAGAAACGGTCTTGTGTAGATGAATAGATTTTAAAAACAAAAGGAACTCTCTTATCATCATCTCTTTACGGGAAATCACATTCAGATGAAGAACATGTTTATGCAGCAAAAGGCAGCCAGCAGATAGAGCTAACTTAATCTGGTTTATTCAGATTACAGCAGTCATGAAAATGGGTCAAGGTGGGCTTCAGCCAATGTAGCTGGAACCTAAGATCTTGGGACTTGTGCATCAGTACTCTCCTGGGTGTCACTACCTTGTGCCTTTGTTACCATGCTTGCCTCCACTTTTTAACTTGAATTAGCATAACTGAACTCGCACTGGCTACGTTTTCAGCTTTGTTTTGTTGCATTGCATAATTTTCAAATGAACACCAACAAGGTGAGGCTCCATCAAGAAAAGTGCTTGTCCACCTCCTCACGTTGTCAGGAGGACAGGTGAAATCCACGGAGGTAGTGGGGACAAACCCATCCCATCCACTTCAAGAGGTAAAACGCATACCATCTTTCTCCTGTGATGTAGCCCAAAGGCTGTCACAAGCCCACTCCAGCAGCAGACAAAACCAGACCTAAAGAAGCACTTTGAAGAGTGTAACAGCATGCAGGCAGTCCTCAGGCACTGTCACCCCTCCGGCTTGTCTACAAGGACAACAAAACCCCTGCCTTTATTTGACCATTCAGCTATTATGTTGATAGATGGAAATCTGACATACAGGTGTCACTCAAGATTTGGACGTCATAAATGAAATTAATAGTTCTCCAAATAAATCAACTTACATTTGCACGTTGTGGATGCTGGAAGGGAGGCCAGTCTCCTGCTGCATCTCGATTTCTGGAGTGGTATAAATGGATTTATGTTTCAGATCTAAATGCTAACCCTCAAAAAAGAGCTGAAAGAGAGAAAGAATAGAAATCCAAATTACACTTTCCTGCTCATAGGGATTCTGGGATCGCTCTGTTAATTTTGACATTTTTGAGGATCTTTCTCCTACCTCCATCTGCATCCTTGTCAGTATTTTCTCAGGGAAATTGATCTTCTCCTAGGACTACAATGTTTTTTAGCTACTTTCCTGATAAGCTTCTCAAGATAATGTGCACATCTCACAGCGAAAAAAGAAGTTTTTTGGGATTTGAGAATCTGTCCACAATTTCTTTCTAATGCAGCAGTAGCAAGTGTCAGGAAATCATTGATATTTGATTAAAAATACATCCTCCATTACTAGGCATACACAGGGCAACAATGAACCAACCAAGAAACACCGTCTCTTACACTAGGGTTCTGAAAGGATTTACAAAGCATAGTTTATTCACAGAGACACATCCAAGGAAATATCCATAGGAATGCCAGCTTTCTCCACCAAGGTGTCCTTGACAACTAACCAAGATGTTATAAAATGAAAATCTTCTGTGAAAGAAGAGGAAGAGAAAAAGTTGGAACCTCGGAAAGCTGAGGCATTTGATTCAATTCATCAAATTGAATTAATTTGGGAATTTTAACTGGATGCTGAATGGATAAACCTGTAAGGATAACTTCACTTGGATGCAGATATAACTCCTCATCCATTTATTTTTTGGTTAGCAAGACAAGAAGAGCAAACAGGTCCTAAAAGGGGGTGAAGTTCTAGGACGTCACATCTTTCCAGATGAATGTAACACTGAATCAGAGGAAAGCTTTTGTAGTTCTTCAATAAATCTAAGGGCATATAATCAGCAAAGGTAAAAAATGTATAGTTCCATTAAATTCAGCTTCACCAAGCAGATTCATATCAGCTAAAAATCTGTCTCCCAGCATTTTGCAAAATGGCTACAAAAGTTTGATGGCTATTACACTATACTGCAATGCATAAAGCTGGGTGGGTTTTTTTCCCCCAATAGGAAAGAAATACATCTTTTCTTATAGCACAGGAGAACAGATACCAGACTCAGTGTTGACAATTACTGCTATACCATCGCTGCAGATCAGGAAAATCTCCTAATCGGGCAAATGCCTGCAGTGAGAGTTTTGACTAAGGATTGCATCAGGACTTAAGGACTCAGCCCCAGAAGACTAAAATTTGAATTGATAAGACTAATTTTCAAAATATTAAAGTTTTGCTTTACTTCCAGTAAGGAAAGGAGTCTGATAAAGCCAATAATAATCAAGATGTCAGTTCTGCTGAAGCTGCAAGAGAGGAAAAGACTAAAGTGATTGTAGTAGCTACTGCTCTATGACTAAACTGTGGGTTTCCCCTACTGCTTACCTCAAAAATAAAAAGTACAAGGAGAAAAAGGCAGCGGGATAGATTAAGGAGCATCAGGGTGGCCAAACGGCTTGATTTGCTCAGACATCTCAGAATCTTTCATTAAGATTTACATCGTGATGCTGACCTAAGTGGCAAAGCAATTTTTTCACAGCAGAAGAAAGAAGGTAGCGCTCTCCACCTGGGTCAGGTAACCCTTCTTGTGCTCACAGCAAGTAATGGAGTACTCCTCGTGTGAACAGGACTGGCCAACGGATGTGTGTTCTTCGAGTGCTCTGCAGCAGAGTGTTTTTCATGTGGTCGCTGTGTCGCTGCTTGTAGTTGCACAAGCGGTACCTTGATTTTCTCCATTTTCTTTCATGAAACAGGCAAGGCATAAAACAACAACAAAGTTTTAAAAGCCCTGCCCATACTGACATTGACGCTTTCAAACTGAACTTCAAAAGGCCTCTCCAAAATCGTAACGGGGCACTTGAGCAGCTCAGCTCCCAATTAAAAATGATAATGTTGAACGGTGCCTGAAGTGTGACATCAGATCAGAATTTATGGGATATTGGCTTCACCGAATTTCATCTAGATAACCATTTGGCTTGATCTAAGGTGCATGAAAGGTGTGCGTGTGTGCTGCCACTGTAAAACAGATGCCGTCAGTTCTCCTGATCTTGAAATTTTAGTAATTATAAGAAGTCAAACTAGCTACAAGAAAAACAGGAGGAAAACTCAGAAATGAAGAACACCAGGTATCCCTCATTGAGAATTACCATGATGGAAATGGCTGCATGTCGGCACTGAACTGATGGCAAAATTTACTGAGGACTTCACAGAACTTCTCACACTTCTGTTACACTCGTGGTAAAACCAGATTCAGGATTAGCATTTGACTTTTGTGATTTAACTTCCCTTCTGTGCTAATGATAACAGAGTTTTACTGAGTGGGACTGGGCCCAGCGAACTCATGAAAAGACCTTTCTGAACAGGAGGTTTTGCAACAGCTCGAGTTTGCCCAGCCTGCGGAAGCTTGGATGCATCTTGTTCTTCTCCACAGAAACTGCTTCCACCCTGGTCCGCTGTCCTGCATCCCAACAGAAGACAACACAGAGCTGATTAGCATTCAGGTCTGTGCCAGACCCAACAACCCCCAGCCCCGGTGCCGATGTTAATGGTGTGAAAGCACTTTGACATCAGTGCAATATGAAAACAATGGAAATAATTACACAGCTGCTGAAATGACACCCACTGAATAGTCTGCTCAGAAAGGAAAAGAACCGCAAGAAGCAGAATCCTTGTAACTATAGAAAAAGAGGGAAGCCAGTTTCAGGCACTCAACGTCAAAATGAGGCGTTCCCGTTTTTTGGTTTCAAGATTGTGTCTTGACGGAATGGCAGTGAGGCACGACAGATCAGTATGAGGAATGCAAAAGGCAGATGTGATGAGGGTGATGTTATGATCCACTTCTGACAGGAGTGAACTCTTTTGTAGGATGCTGAGCACTTCTCAAGTCATTAGGACTAGAAAGTGTTTTGCACACTACAGCTGCTGAATACTAGCCAAGAAAAGGTTTTTTTAAAGGAAGACTGTCTTGCTAAGATTGCCGACTGCTCCCATGTCATACTTTTTTATGACACAGGGGTAGAGTTTAAATTAAATTCTTATTCTCAGCGATTACTGCAAAATAAAGACAACTTCTCTCTACATCAGGGGGACAACCTAATGACACAGTGGCATCTGCGAGTTTTTGGTGTCTCCATGCTTGGAGGATCGCAGTTGTGTTTGTATTCAGATATGCTGGTTTGTAACTTCAGGAAGCACGGCCACAGGCTCAAACACTTCTTCTGCTGGCTCCAGTAGAGCCCTTCTGACTGGCACCTGCTCAGGAACTGGCTTTAGAGCCTCTCAGTCATTTGATGGGCACTGTATCTTCCCCGACAAACTATTATTCAAGCAACGTTTTCAGTTAATCAAGTATTCTTCTTAATGGAGACAAAGGGCCATCTGCCAGGGCATCTTGATTAGGATTCCACTGTATTAAATTTACAGTAGTTGTGGGAAGATCAGAGCCAAGTGAACCAAAACAGGTTTTCTTCTTTCTCTTTTTTTTTTTTTTTTGGTTTAGAATAATTCAATGCAGGCGAGTTGCCTTCCCTTGTTCCTCAACCAGAAAAAAAAGAAAAATTAAAAAACAAACCAAACCCCTCCAGCACAATTCCACAAATTCACTTCCTATCTTTTCACAAGTTTAACCACACAAAAAAAAAAAATCTCATCTCATCAAAAGCTGATTTAGTGCAAGGTTCACTAAAAAAGAGGGCCTGAGTTTGTGAATGTAAGAGAAAACCACCTGAATTTTTGGTTTGTAGCGAATCATGCAATTTGGCTCGGGATTTCTGTCCAGACATTTGCATGCCTCTGGAAAAAAGCTTCTCTGTGGTGATAAGCAATATGAAAGGTGCTTTACATTTTAGTAGCAGGGTGAATAGTTTTTATGGACATTTGTGCATGTGCTTATGTCAGAACTGACAGTGTCACAGAATCAAAACAAAACCCTGGGACTTTGCTACGATTTTGCAGAGAAATAGAAAGAAGTGCCTCCTTTCAAATATTTCCAAGTGTTTATTAGGAACATTTTGGAACGTTTGCGCTTGCCTTGCAAGCCTGGCAGTCCTTCTGCCAGCGTCCCACCATCCTGGGCAGGGAAGGTCACCGCCCACGGCGCAACTGGGCGTCCTGTGCGCAGAAGTCACCCGCCGTCACCCCTTCCTCCCCGTGCACCTCCGCACCCCTGAGGACATGTGGAAGAGCAGGCTCTGCAATTCACCTTGCCTTGATACGGGTTATTTGCCTCTTTACTCATTCATTCACTTATCTGCCTTGGTTGGGTCAGGAGTAAGAAAAATAAAGTTTTGCTCAGGTAACCTATCAGAAACAAGGAGTCAAGGGGGTCGAAATACTAACTGCTTGACGAAGTTCGGGTGTCATTGTTAACAAGAGGAAAAAAGACATTTCAGCATTGTGTTTTGGCTGCTTACACGTGATGTGCTATATAAAAAGAATTCATTTACAGAATGATTAATACAAGCAGCAGATGGTGAAATGACAGTATCCTCAGCTATTAAAAACATTAATCAAAGCTAAGTGTGAGAACTTGTACATGACCTAATCATCTACAGTGCCAGTTAAACACCTTGCGAAACTGCTTGCTATAGTAACCTTGGATACTTCCCTATAATATTGAAAGAAATCAGAAAAGTTTTTTTTCAAGTCATTTACAGATACAACAATTTTTAAAACAAATCTTTGTTTGTGTGTCTGGATGAAACTGAAGGATGCTTACAGGTGCACCGCTAGGCTTGTACACTGACCTTCAATTTACTTGAGGAAAAATGCTATTTACTGTCATGAACATGCTTGAAGAACTTGGAAAATTACTGGCCAAATCAAATCATCAGAAGCATAAGGACCCCCAACCTTTTTAATAAATGATAGTTGTTTGGGAGATGAGGAAGAGAAATATCGATTTTCTTTCTGCATAAACATAATGACATCACTAATACATTGCTAAAAGTAAAACATTTGTGCAACTTAATTTACACTGTGTCCTTGTTCTCTATTAAAAATACATGTGATTATTTCAGGTAAGGATAACCTATATGCTGAAACAACATCATCTGACACAGACCAAAAAGATGAATGTACATTTCAGAAGCCATTTCATTCTCCTGAAAAAACCCTAGAATACTATAAACCAAAAAATGTAATACTGAACTAAAAAGACTAAACTAAAAACTGGAATACTATAAACTAAAAATTTTAATTTCTCTACATTAGGATATTTCAAGTTCTTCAGGTGTTTCTTGGCATTCCCTTGTTACTTTAATTCAGAGACCTTAAGAAATCTGATAGTTCTTTACTTATTTATAGCTTGTGCTCACGTTCATGCAAATAGGGAAAAAATCCAGCAGTATCCCTTAAAAAAAAAAATCATAGATCTGACTGAATCTACAAAAGAGCAATTATAAACCTTTAATGCATTCTTCACAAGGAAAAAAAATTCAAGGAACAACAATGGCAGGCAAAACTTTGCAATACAATTGCCTTGAAAAGGCTACAAATATTTCTCACAAAATAAATATTGTCCATTCCTGTCAGCCTTTTCAACCTCTTTTGTGTTCCCAGAAATTGCCAGTAATGAAAACAGAGCAGAGCCAATCAAATTGTTGTATACACTACTGCACTGTGGGAGCTGGAAGGCCTGCATTTAAAATAAGTCTTATGCATAATTCATAGACTATGTATGTTTATGTAAATTACCAAAGACGGAAATGTATACTAAAGCAGAATAAGAGGTAAAACAGTGATGTTAAAAATACTCTGCTTAAACTGCACCTTAGCAGGGGATATATATATGTATATACATGTATCCCTTCTACACCTCCTATTTAAAAATGAGTGCAATCACATGCCGTATCCTGTATGGAACAAAAATATACTTTCTGGTTTCTAGGAGAGACATATTTTTCAACATTTATACTGGAGCAAGTATATAAATACAAAACAAAGTATATGAGCCTTTCAATCATTCAGAAAGGCACTGGAGAGATTTGGTAGTGCTATTGACAGAGAAGTTACACGCTTAAAACTACAGGAGATATCTTTGCTGGAACCGTCACCTGAAAACTTACTAAAATAGAAGAAAAATCTTAAACTTACTGTTTCCAAAAACCCAGAACATCTCTAGGTCAAGGCTCCTCTTTCCACCCATTTATACTAGCTATTGTCAAGGCACATACACCATCTTCTGAAACAAAGAGTTTTAGAGAAGATCACATTCATTACACAAACACAGGCTAGGGTTAAAATGCTAATTTCATCCAGGCATTATGAGTGACAAGAGGAGAAGGAGGAGGGGGAGGAGGAGCATTTATGTAAAAGAGCTTTCTACCTCCAGGTCGACTCTGCAGCCCTCTGCAGTTCAGTAGCACACATAGCACAAACACATTGATTGTTCTTGGCTTCATATATTTGCATACAAAATTCAGTAACTTCCTCCTAGTGTGTTTAAATTTTACGTTATGTTATTTTGAAAATGCATACCATACATATTATACATGTTATACAATATTAATTAATATAACGTAATATATTACATGAAATTATTCTACTTTTCATATTTTAAATAAAACCGCTGCTTGACCTAAGCTTGCAGCGTAACTTATTGAATGACAACAGCTGCATAATTACACATTTAATGTGAGCAGGAAATTGTTTTTCCTGTTCTGTATTGCAATTTTCCCGTAATGCATTATAACAAAACCAACCCCTTTTGGAAAACTGCAGTTTTACAACTTGCACCTCAAATAATCCACGTCCCTTTAAAAGTATGGGCATTTGGAATAAATCCTGAGGTATCCCACAGAAACCAGAGGCAGAAACAGAGGAATCTTGGGGTCATGGTTGCCAATAGGAAAGAAGGATTTTGAAAGACATTTTCCTACTCTACCACAGTGCTGATTTTTGAGCAAGTAACACCAGGATTACAACATGAAAATATCTCAGGAACTTCCTTGTTGAGCTGGTTTTAGGATGTAGAAAATAGTGTGGGAGGCAGTTGGACCCATAATCCTACATGAAGAAGCAACATCCAGTGAATAACCAACTTCTGATACCAAACATCTCCCTCCAGAACAGTCGACCATATATTATTTTTCCTACACGTACTTACGGATCACGTACATCTCCATCATGGCATTCCTACATGTGTAGCATAGAGATCATTTGAGACTGCACATAATGAAACACATAGACAAGGGCAAGGTTGTTGTATCTGAGCAACGTTGCCGTGAATGTCAAACATCTCTCAGGGCAAGGAGCTGAGGACCTACATTGCTATGTCAACTCTCATCTCCCAAGGCTGTAGTGAGAAACGTTCAATGCCATGAAGCCTGAGAATAGAGCACTGTAATTAGTTTATGCTGTTAACCCAATGATAAACAGGATACACTCAAAACACTCTTCCAGAGAAGAGGCTTCTGCATTCAGATCTTGCTGAAAGGACTTTGCATCTTCGAGGAACCTGTTGTACCAAAAAAAATTCTGGCAATCCCAGACAACAGATGTTTGATACAGGCATATTACTATTTTTCAGTGACAGAGTACTCAACATCCTCAGGGCTCAGTTCCTCAGGGCTCAGTTTTGGGGACAGTCTTGTTTAATATCTTTATTGATGATCTGGATGAGGGGATTGAGTGCACCTCAGTAAGTTTGCAGATGACAGCAAATGAAGGGGGAGTGTTGACCTGCTTGAGGGAGGAAGGCTCTGCAGAGGGATCTGGACAGGCTGGATCGATGGGCTGAGGCCAATGGTTCAACAAGGTCAAGTGCCGGGTCCTGCCCTTTGGTCACAACAACCCCAGGCAGCACTACAGACTTGGGGAGGAGTGGCTGGAAACTGCCTGGCAGAAAAGGATCTGGGGGTCCTGGTGGACAGGCGGCTGAACATGAGCCAGCGTGTGCCCAGGTGGCCAAGAAGGCCAATGGCACCTTGGCCTGTATCAGGAATAGTGTGGCCAGCAGGAGCAGGGAAGTGATTGTGCCCCCATACTCAGCACTGGTGAGGCCCCACCTCGAATACTGTGTTCAGTTTTGGGCACCACAGTACAGGAAGGACATTAAGGTGCTGGAGCGTGTCCAGAGAAGGGCAACGGAGCTGGTGAGGGGTCTGGAGAACAGGTCTTATGAGGAGCAGCTGAGAGAGTTGGGATTGTTTAGCCTGGAGAAAAGGAGACTGAGAGGAGACCTTGTCGTGCTCTCCAGCTACCTGAAACGAGGGTGTAGGGAGGTGGAGGTCGGTCTCTTTTGTCAGGTAATAAGCAATAGGACAAGAAGAAAGTTACACCAGGGGAGGTTTAGATTGGATATTAGGAAAAACTTCACGGAAAGGATTGTCAAGCATTGGAACAGGCTGCCAAGGGAGGTGGTGGAATCACCATCCCTGGAGGTATTTAAAAGACAGGTAGACGTGGTGCTGAGGGACATGGTTTAGGGGTGGTTTTGGCAGTGTTAGGTTTATGGTTGGACTCGATAATCTTGAAGGTCTCTTCCAACCCATGTGATTCTGTGATCTCTGATACTGTGGAATGGAATGGCTGGCTACAGACTTTACCTGATATTTCCTGCATACACCCCCT